>JALIZH010021554.1:0-58982 GCA_030522465.1 Rhipicephalus appendiculatus
ATTCGTATTAGAAACGCTGATGGAAAGAAAATATGCATACGCGAGCATATGCTTGAAAATGCGCGGGGAAAGACGGTCACAAAAGAAATGCGATAAACAAAGTGACCGTCTTGTGACCGCCTTTCTGCGCATCTTCAAGCAGTGAATCCAAACCAACTCGCCCAACATTCAATCGTGCTACGTGAATATAAACATTTCGAGCAAAGTTCAACGATTTTCAAACCAGCGTCTTAGTACAGCCACATGATACAGCTTATATCGCACTTCAACATTAACGAAGAAAGCAACAATATAAAAGATGGCATGAACACTATACAAAATTACAATGCGTATTTGATCATTAAAGTTGTAACATTTGCAAGGAAGATAGCAACTGCACGCCCACACGCACTTTGAAATGAGCGATCAACGTATACGTTTTTGTTTTCCCAATATATTTTAAATGTTAATGCTGTCTAAAGGTTTTTTGTGCTAATCCTCACATCGTGCATATATAACTTATTATAGTCGCAAATGTTTTTGTCCAGTCTTGTATTAACGTATGTAGTGGTGTTTTGGGGATAAGTGGAAAATTGGCAGGGCGTTAAAAGAAATGGGGACCTAATTTGTTGCGATATATTGTCGCAATGTTTGCTGAATCAGTTGGCTGCTTCGGCAGTGACACTTCTGAGAAGTCAATTCTGCAGCTTCCAGTGGCGGAGACACTTTTTTAGCAGGACCACACGCTCCTTGAGTCGGGTTGTCACGAATTATTAGGCGGGCAGGCATAATTGCAGATTGAACTCCACAAACACTAGCAGCAGGCAGTGTTGCGGAATGGGCGCTTTCATTCCATTCGAATTCCATTCCGGGGAATTAGAACTTGCTACAATTCCATTCCTTTCAATTCCTCGGAATGAAAAAAAATTAGCCCATAGCCACTCCGGGAATGGCCGGACAGTTCAATTCCATTCCTGTAATTCCTCAACGTAGGAAAGGCATCTTGATAGTTTTATCAAGTTAAGACTGAATGCCACATAAAGCTGTTGTCATCAGATACATTAAGAACTGCAAAAGTACGCAAAACACGTTACCAAGGTCGAGGGATTGTAGCTTGGTGACATATCTCGTGGAGTACAACCACCCTACTAATTCCTATAGGGGCACTTCTCCCGCTACCTGTAGTATTTGCATGGTTAGCACGTTTGAACGAATGGTGACGTTTTAATATTGTGTAAGCTTAAATATGTTAATGCTGAAATGACTACATAGCGTATTTTTATGCTGACAAAAGTAGTGTTCAAGAAGATTAAGCAGTGAGCCGCTGGGCGCAGGAGCCAGAGTGGCAGTGCGTTAGGGTAGTGCTTCTCTAGCCGCCAACAGACGCCGGCGTATGAAGTGAGACGGCGCGCAAGATGGTATACGAAAGCTTGCAGTGAACACATGCATCGCGACAGCGTCAATACGCATCATGACTTAGAGAAGCGCTTTTTTGAATATGCGTCCGAGTCGCCTACGGCAACAGAAGCAAAAACAAAGAAGCGAAGGGCGGGGAGACAGCAGGCGGCTGGGGCGCCGCCGAGGCGAAAAAAGATCACAAGGCATAAGGGGGGGTATGACGCCGCCGTAGTTCCGCACGATGGATACCAACGGCATAGAGCCGCGGTTACGCGAAGAAAAGAGACAAACTTCAGAGCAACACAGTCTATATAAGGACAGAATTGTAGTAGGCGCGTTGCTTATAAATGTACCGTGCTATTTAATCAGCCAAGCCATTTAAAAAATACTGCTTTATTGTTAAATTCGCCGCTCTGACTTACTAATGTTTAAACTTTCAAAAACAGCGCGTATACGAAAACATGCTCTATTTTCGTAAAAAAAGCGTAATTCCATTCCCATTCCATTCCGTGCAAAAAGGCGCTTAATTTCATTTCCATTCCATTCCTCCAAGCTTTTCTCCCATTCCATTCCCATTCCATTCCGGGGTCGCGAAAATGTGGAATGATTCCGGAGTCATTCCAATTCCGAAGTGACAACTCCGCAACACTGGCAGCAGGTAAGCAGCTAGCACCCGCACCTAATAGGAGAAATGGCTGCTCCTAGGACTGCTCAATGTCTTTTAAGAGCTCAGCTATTTAGGCTCGCACAAACACCGTCAGTAGTGTACAAAAATATTGTCATCATTTACGCAATAATTTGGCCGGCACGCGCTCTCATCATCCTCTTGTTCATTTTCTGCTTCGCGCCGAGAACACGCGCACGGACTTGTTCGGCGTGGGATGCAATAACTCGGGTGGGTGATAGAATGAGTGAAGAGAGTAAAAGAGAGAAATAAGAGGGAAAAAAGGGGGGAGAAAGACAGAAAAGATAGAAAGAAACATGAAAATAGACACAAAGCGAAAGAGATAGAAAGAAACAGGCGCGAACAAGGGAATCAAATAGAGATAATGGAGAGAGAGAGACAAAGAAAGGGAAGCAAGAGAAAAAAATATAAACAACGGGAAAGAGAAATGAAGTATAGATAGAAACAAAGGGAATACGAATAAATATCGAAATAAAAAGAGAAAGGAGGAAGGAGGAAAGATGAAAAATAAAGATAATCCATAGGAGGCCGCCCAGCACAGCTGTTCCTTCGGGCTTGGCAACGCTAGTGTGAAGTTGTCTTAATGCTTTTTTTTTCACTCATGTGTTTATGTTCACCACTCACTTCACTCGTAGAAAACAATAGCCTACGGAGGCATAAGTTGTATAAGTCATCTAGAAAGCCGAGAAGCCGGTGACTTTGATGGCGGTTATTAAAGTACGTTATTGGAGTGTATCTGGTTTTCCTAGCGTAAACAGCGAGAAAATGTTGGAGACTTAAAAATATGTATTCACCTCTTGAAAACTCTTCAAAGTTGGCACCTTCCATCCAGGAGGATACTTAATGGCGTAACCACAGGGACTAAAAGTCCAGAGCTAGGACAAAAGTTATCGTAAGAGACACCATGACTTCCTTTTGCTCATAGGCATACACGTGTATACATGTGTTACATGCTTCAAATTGGAGAGTACGTCCACTGGCCACAAAATATAGCTGATGTTATTTCATTCCTTCGTCGCCGACAGTGCCGTGCTTAAAATGACCGTTGTCAGCATTATTCAGGAAAACCACAAAGGAGAACATCACGTCATAGCTGTGGTAAACTTATGGCTTTCCTCCATTCAATACATTTCCCATATCATAGAATGGCTTACTTTGAACATACGAGAAAAGTATTGTCAGTGAGGATGTGCTCGACAGAATAAAGTAAGCAGTTGGTCGGGTTTATGTTGAACAATAGCACTGCCCCAACGAGCTAAAATAAACACAAGATCCTGTCAACATAAAAACAGTGGACGCTCCTCTAGATTGTTCTCAACCCGCTGTATATATCCAGCATTATTTTTCCAAAACGGACACTCACGTAAAAGAAAATTTCGTAGGCATAGCAATCTGATCGACTTTTTTTGTTTAGTACCGTAGTGCATGTCGTACTTTATCAACCTTGTTCAAGAGTTGATCCTTAGCATTTATAACATTTGTGTTCAGAAGTATGTGAAGCACGAGTGCGCTGTATCACTGTAAGTTGTTGAATTTTTTTGTAAACACCTGTTTAGGAAAAAAATCATGCATTAACCTCTATTAAGGACGAGACGTTGCTCACTTCTAATAAAAGATGATAACCAGATAAAGCTATGGTATCCTAGTCCCACATGCATATGCCAATAAAAAGAAGCATTTGTTCATTCTAACACTTCCAAATGAATTTATTTAGAAACTCGCTGTTTCTTTAAGCTAATTTTGGTCGTTATGCCATTTCCATCATGTAAGTGCCTTGTATGATCCTTGGCTAGGTAGCGAAGTGTCAATGTTCACAATTCCTGGACCCCGTAATGATTTAATGGGCGTGAGAAATAATGCTTTTTCCGTGATCAAAATAAAAATTGGAACAAAGAGAATAATTTAACGAGGATTTTTAAGAATGCTGCTTTGGAACGAAATAATAATGTGCGATGTTCTCAAAAGCACCAATAAAGCTGGCAAGCCTTTAAAGAAGCACAAGTTTAAAAATTTGACTTTGTTGGCAAGTCGTAAGACTTCTTTAGCCCAAATAAATACAAGGGCGCACTTGTTGTGTCCCTCATTTGTACTTGTGTTGCTCATATTCCAACATACGTTAAGATCAAAGGATTGTCACCTTCCAAGATACGCAACACGACACGAAGAGTGGACTGGAAGAAATTTCAGTCTCGCATGGAAGATCTATGTCAAGACCCCATATTAGACTTGGAAGAGGCAATCAAGAACACGGTACAGGACACTGTGTGCACCTTCACATGCTCCCCGAAATTGACGGACATGGACCTAGAGTTGGAGCGACTTCGCGCAATCCGGCGACGTGCTGAAAGGAGATATCGACGCACGAAGGCCATTGACGATTTACGGACGGCTAGACGTATGCAGAAGAAGATCCAGCGCCGGCTGGATAAGCTCGAATTCCAACGCTGGACTGCCTTCTGCGAGTCGCTCGACCCTCGTAAGCCTTTATCGCAGCTATGGAGGACGGTACGTGGTTTGCGGTCATCTCCCGTTCAGAGGTCGCCATTCAAGGCTTTAGCCCTTTACCAAAAGCGACCAGAGATTGATGTTGCAGAGGAATTCTGCGCCAGATTATCTGGACAACTTGCAGCACCCAACAGGTTACCATTTTCGAACAGCTGCCCACCAACACGCGATCCCCGCATGGACCTCCCCTTCTCCATCCAAGAACTCAAGGCAGCACTCGCTTCGTGCAAACGTTCGTCAGCACCGGGACCTGACGGAATCTCCTACAGAGCCCTGTGTCACCTGGGTGATCGCGCGAGAATAGCTCTGCTTGCGCTATACAACGAATCTTGGCAGGAAGGCACAGTCCCCCTCAAGTTGGAAAACCAGTCGTTCGGTACCTCTGTTGAAGCCTGGCAAGTCACCGCTGGAGCTCCCATCATACCGTCCGATCGCATTGGCTAGTTGCGTGGGCAAAGTGATGGAGAGGATGATCCTCGGACGCCTGGAATGGTACATGGAGTACAACGACATTTAGCCGGAGGCAATGGCCGGTTTTCGACGTGGTCGATCATCAGTTGATAGCGTCATCGACCTAATCAGCTACGTGGAGCACGAAAAAGGCCGTAAGCGTCTATGTGCCTCTTTGTTCCTCGACGTCAAAGGGGCCTATGACAACGTTACTCATGAAGCCGTCCTTTCCGCTCTGGAAGACGTCGGGGTGGGTGGTCGAATGTTTAAATGGATACGCAGCTATCTCTGCATGCGATCCTTTGTTGTGACCACGGAGGATGGGCACACCTCCCTACATTACAGTTATCGTGGCGTTCCCCAGGGTGGTGTGCTGAGCCCTGTGCTATTCAATCTTACGCTGATTGCTCTCCATGCACACCTGCCAAGCACTGTTTGCCTGTCAACATACGCAGACGATATCTGCGTCTGGGCATCTGCAGTAACTCGCCTGCAGTTACGAGCGAGAATCCAGAGAGCTGCCACTCAAACTGCTCTGTACCTCCGTGATCGAGGGCTGGAAATTTCTACCGGAAAGTGCGCTCTTCTGGCATTTACGCGCAAGCCCATGACAAACTACAGTGTATCAATCAATGGTCAAAGTATACCGTATTGTCGATCACACAGGTTTCTGGGCGTCATAATAGACAGAGACATATCATGGAGTCCTCACGTCTCGTACCTCAAAAAGCGGTTGACGGGCATTTGTCATCTCTTCAAGTTTTTAGCTGGAAAGAATTGGGGATTGTCGCCCAGTGCCATGTTACAACTGTACAGGGTGCTTTTTCTTGGTTTCCTGCGCTACAGTTTGCCTGCGTTAACTAACGTAAACAAGACAAGTCGACGAATGCTACAAAGTGTTCAAGCCCAGACCCTCCGAATTTGTTTAGGCCTGCCTAAGAGTGCCTCAACAGTGGCGACAATAGCCATCGCTAAGGATCACCTCGTAAGGACTCATATTGAGGTTGAAGCGCTGAGGACGCACATAAGGCATCTTGCCCGGACTCCGCACCACCACCTAGCCTCTCTACCAGCGGAGCGACCACGCGCCTCCTTCTGCCGAACAGTGATCGCACATGGCGAGGCTCTACCAACTGGCTTCACGCCTGCAGCGAGACCCTCGGTTCCCCCCCATGGTGCCTCAAAGAGCCAATCGTCAACCTGACAATACCAGGCGTCCGGAAGAAACAAGATCTGTCAGCACCAGCTCTTAAACAGCTCGCGTTATTTCTGTTGTACGAGAAATATCAAGACTCCACTAACATCTACACCGACGGCTCCGTTCTACCGAGCAGCTCAACAGCGGCGGTCGTGGTTCCAACGATCGCCACAACTATCAAGTTGAGGACGGCTCACCCGACAACTTCGACGGCAGCAGAGCTCACAGCGCTTCGCGCCGCGCTGCTTTTCATTAATGACCATATGAGAAAAAGGTGGACGATTTTCTGCGACTCCAAGGCGGCACTGCAATCTCTACTGTCGCCTTTACGCCGCGGTCCACATGAACAGTTGACATTTGAGACTGCAGAGATGTTACACCATCTAACCGAGAAGGGACACCACATTGCATTTCAGTGGCTACCTAGTCACTGTGGCATCATCGGTAATGAACGGGCCGATCAAGCTGCCCGTTCAGCCCATACAGAGGACCGCGACCTGTCGATACCTCTTTCGAGGACAGACGCTGCTCGGAAGCTCCGCATGCTCGCTCGCCATTGCACCACATCAAATTGGAATGAGCCACATTTCATGCATGCACGATTGCACTCCCTCGATCCCACGTTAAGCCTTAGAATTCCACCAAAGCTTCGTCGAGGTGACGCTACCGTCCTGTGTAGATTACGGCTCGGCGTTGCGTTTACGCAGGCGTATGCGTTCCGTATAGGCATGGCCGACACCGCCGCCTGTGAACATTGCGGCGACGAAGAAACAATTCGACATGTTCTGTGTGACTGTCCGGAATATGCCACACAGAGACAAGCTCTTTGTCAGGCCTTCAACAAGATCGACGACCAGCCCCTATCTGAAGAAAGACTATTACGTCATCGTTCAGACCTAACATCGCAGACGAAGGCCTTACAAGCACTAATAGGCTTCCTGCGATCTACTGGCCTATCAGAACGAGTCTAAGCGGAACGTTCTCGTGTTTGTGTGTGCGGCTGCGGGTGTTTTTTTTTCTCTCTCTCTCTCTCTTTCAACCCCCTGTTCCCCAACCCCAGTGCAGGGTAGCATACCAGATACTACCTTCTGGTTAACCTCCCCTGCCTTCCTCTTCTCTTTATCTCTCTCTCTCTTTGCGCTAAAAGAGTCGCATTTAAAGAAGCACTTCCATTTTGAATGTATACCGCCTTTTACCTACTTGACATTTAATTTTAGGTGGTCAAACTTGAATAAGACGTTTGAATATTTTTTAACTATTTAAAGTAGAATGAAGATATGTGGTATGAAGCTCTGTTCGTAAATTGTTTGACAAAGGTTAGCGCTTCCTGACGTATCGAGACCTGTGCTGAGTGCATGGAAGTTAGCAGCGCGAAAAACGAGACGACGCACACAGGGAGAACAGACAAGAACAAGCGCTGAGTTCTCCCTGTGTGCGTCGTCTCGTTTTTCACTGCTAACTTCCATGGATCCATACCAACTGGCCCAGCTTTCTACACTTGTGCTGAGTGAACTGGGACACTGAAGCAAATATTCTAAAGAGTAGTAGCTGTTATTCACACGTCTTTTGAAAGGAGAGACTTCAGTCATGCAAAGAATAAGACAGAAACTGACTAAATCGGTCCATGCCCGCTTAATGAAGATTGTCGTCAGCGCAGACTTAGGCAAGTAGCTCAGAAGATCCATACAAACAAGAAGAAGAGGAGGCTTCTTAAACGTATATTCAATGCTGCCAGATAATAATTGGTTTTTTGGTGTGATTATTGCCGTGAAATTCGCTACTGATTTTATTTTGTGCAAGTACCGAACCGAACATTGCGTATCAATGAAATTTTCGCGACGTCATTTTCAGTTTTCACTGCGGCGGCAATAGAATGAATATGATGAATTCATTTGATTTTGCTAGTGGAAGTCGCTCTCGTAGCACAGCAATTTGTATTAGAGTGAAATAATATGTATTTATAGGCGTGATGGCGAAATAATTTAGCCTAACAAATAATTTATCACACCTATAAACAATCAAAAAGTGCCGAGAAGACGTAAACAAAGGCATCCCATAAATATGGTGATGTCTCAGATTGAACGGCTCACCCTCACTGAAACGAGACACTCCATTCTCTCCACGCTTGGCTTCACTTATAATCTGCAACAGGGTCTCAAACAATGAATCCCGAATGACATCCGTAGGTGCATCCAAATGAATCCTATCTCTACAAACATGTATCCTGAATATAACAGGGACCGGCGCTAAGCACAAACTGGAGCTATCCGAAAAGCTCTTGCCCACGTACACCCGTTGACAAAATAAGTCGGGACGTGCGAGCGACGACCGCAATCAGATAAAACTGCATCGCCGCGCCATCTGACGTGGAAAGTGCGCGTGCGCGTCCTTTCAATCTCACAGCCATATATGTTTACTCGCTTGCAGCGGACCAGTGATTACATGTAGCGTTTTGCGCTAGGCGTCGCTTTCTTTCTTCAATCCGTGACGCGCTCAATTCGGCGGGGGCACGGTGGCGGTGAAGTGTATGCGACTCGCTGCGCCCTGATTAAAGAGATAGCATATCTTGTCTCAATGGCAAACCGGTGCCACACACGTCATTAATTCTCTTCTCTGCACGTTCGTTTTAGTCGAAGCGTACCATGTGACAGTGAAACACGAACGAGGGCATCGAAAACGAAAAGGCGTTGAGCCTAAAGAATGCTTCAGTTTATTAACATAATATAACAAGATGCAGGCAGATAATCTTGCACATGCAACAAAAGAGGCGAATGGACTAGAAAAAAAAAAGAAAAAGAAAAACGATTGCTGTAATAGGCGAGGTCATGGGTTGGCCTTCAAAGAACAAAAAAAGGAAGGCAATTGAGGGCGAGCGAAAAATAGCAACGGCGAAACTTATCACCTCTGCTGCCTTCACCCCCCTTTGTAACAAAAATTTAATAGTGCGTGAAGTGGCCGTTCACGGAAATTATTTCTGACATCCTTCTTGGCATAGATTTGTATAACGAGGCGACATAATCGCCGTCCTACCGAAGGGCCTCCCACTCTTCTTGAATCGCGTTCCACAGCGCGTCCGACGTTGCCCTGGACAAGTTGCGCCTGGACAGACCCCACTTCATTCGAGCCCACACATTCTCGATCGGGTTTGCGTCCGCGCCACAGGGAGGCCACGGCCAAGGTGCGTACGCCAAGGTCCTCAAGCATGGCGGTCACCTGACAAGCCATGTGTACGGGGCTTTTGTCCTGCTGGAAGATGAAGCAGCCGTCGGGGGAAAGGTCCGTCCAGGGCATATGGGATCATGGTGTCTTGTAGCAGGGAACTGTAGTAGGGCGCTGTGAATTTGCCATCAATGCGCACAAGTGGCCCTAGCCCATCTTTGCTTATAGAACCCCACACGGACACTGAACACCGGCCACTTGAGAGGACACTGACTATAATCAGGGTGGTACCTGCAATTTTAAAAGAACCAGAATGGGCAGGTAAAAGGTGTAGAAAATTGATTTGGGAATTGGTTATGCGCGTTTTGCTTAAAACTGTAGTGTGCTTTAAACCATCGTGCGAAGAACGCGTACAAGACGCTGTGTGAAAAACTTAAAACACGTGTATTTAACGTGCTGCTAACGAGGAATTATTTGTGGACGTTCTGTTATTTGCAGTGCATTTGTTTCTATATTGACATTGTAGGATATTTTCATTTGTTGAAATAAGTTTGAAAAAAACTCAAGAATATTACACGTACGAAAATATTTCGGCATATGCAAAGCAGCAAAACATTAACACCGTGAAAAGTGAACGCATTGGTTACCTCGAATTCAAGGGCCGCCACACCCTCCTCTGCTGATCCCACCGAGTACAGAAGGTCGACTCGTCAGAATTTAACTACATATTTCCATTCTTCCTTCCAATGCTGGTGGTTCAAAGCGAAGTCCAGGCGTCGTTGGCGCTGTCGCTCAGACAGAAAAGGCTTTTGCGCCGCGGCAAAATTGTAAATTCCGGCCTCCTTCAATCGTCGGCTCACTGTCCTTGCAGAAATATTCAGTGACAGCTCGTCCCGGATTTCCTTGGCGGACAAGAAAGGATCCACGACACCTGCGGCCACAATCAAAATGTCGGCCTCGTGCGTCGTGACTCTTGGCCGCCCAGACCGCTTGGCATCCGCAAGTGTTCCATCTTCTCTAAATGCGCGTATAATCCTGGTGATCGCTGTCTTCGACCTCCCAGTTCTTCGGGCAATTTCTGCGGGACACCCTCCACAAAAAGTCTGGCGATGTACCGCCGATCTTCAATGGGAACACGAGGCGCCATTTCAGTGGACGACAGACCTTTGTCCGGCGCTCGATATTTCTACATGTTTAACAAGTATCGCTAGCCAATCAAAATCCCGAACGCATGGCGGACGGGTGAAGATAAGGGAATGGCGTCACAGAAGTATTCTAGTCGAACCACTGAAAATCAGCTCATCGACTGTGTAGATAAATCTATGGTCGCACGACGCACCTCTGGCTGGCTTTCGATAACTACAATTTTTAATCGGCGTTTCAGTGGAGATAGGTGTGCCATGCAATTTTAAATGCGAAGCATTTCTTAGCGAACTTCGGCGACTTTGAGCGTATCTATCTATCCATCTAGCTAGCTATCTATCTATCTAGCCGCCTACGACTTAGTGCTCTCCTGGCCGTATCGTTAATGGGATTTATACCAAATTTGGTATGCCATAACATTACTCTATGACGAACATAAATGGCTGGTCATATCATGAAAATCATGACTAACTGGTCATAAAAAGTATAATTTACATGCCACGCTGATGGCGCGCTCGCGGCCGTTTCGTTAGCTTGACATACACCAAATTTGGGATTGAGTTACATGATTGTATGACGAACATAAATGACAAGTGGTAATATGGAAATCATGACTTGTCATGTGCGACATGACTTGCATACCACGCTCATGGCGTGCTCGAGGCCGTTTCATTAGCTTGAGATACACCAGTTTGGTATTCATGACTGTATGACGAACATAAATGACAAGTGGTAATATGGAAATCATGACATGTCATGAGCGACATGACTTGCATTCCACGCTCATGTCGTGCTCGCGGCCGTTTCGTTAGCTTGATATACACCAAATTTGGTATTGAGTGACATGACTGTATAACAAACATAAATGACAAGTGGTAATATGGAAATCATGACTTGTCATGTGCGACATGACTTGCATGCCACGCTCATGGCGCGCTCGCAGCCGTTTCGTTAGCTTGAGATACACCAAATTTGGTATTGAGGGACATGACTGTATGGCGAACATAAATGACAAGTGGCAATATGGAAATCATGACTTCATGGGTGACATGACTTGCATGCCACGCTCATGGCGTGCTCGCGGCCGTTTAGTTAGCTGGACATACACCAAATTTGGTAATGAGTGACATGACTGTATGACGAACATAAATAACAAGTGGTAATATGGAAATCGTGACATGTCACGAGCGACATGACTTGCATTCCACGCTCATGGAGTGCTCGCGGCCATTTCGTTAGCTTGATATACACCGAATTTGGTATTGAGTGACATGACTATATAACGAACATAAGTGGCAGGTGGTAACATGAAAATCTTGGCATGCATGTCATCTACAATGTCATTTACATGCCACGCTCATGGTGCGCTTGCGTCCAGTTCGCTAGCTTGACATACACCAAAATTGGTATATCGCGACGTGACTGCATGACGAACACAAATGACAGGTCGTAACATGTAAAACATGACATGCAAATCATGTAAAGCATGATTCGCTCCTTCCTGGCTGCTTCGCATTACATCGATTCCCACAGTGCGTGGGATCTGCCGCCTTTTTTATTGAGAAACATGTGTTCGTGAACAGGAAATTTGCCAGCTTAAACACTTGATGCCGTATTGAGTTGTCATTAAATACAGTGAAACTGTTGCATCACGTGCGTGGTCACACTCAGACACTGATCGGCAAGTTTTCCGACAGGATTCCAAACGATGCAAGTCTTCGGAACTATTAGCTGTAATCACGCTTCTTCGGTGCTTGCGATATCCTCTATAGAGAGCATGTAAATCACAACGCGTTCCGCGTGGCTGCAGAAAGTTACAAAACACGTGAGAGCAGCGATGAACTCAAAAAAAAGCTGAGAGACAGCTGAAAAGAACGAAGCGTGTTCATGAATGAGTAGACGTTCCCGGCTTCTCTGTACTCTAAGTGTGAGCTCTTCGAACCACGATAAAACGAGAAGGACGCTTGAGATTCGCGCCCAAGAGTAGAACACGAGAACCTGATCGAGATTACTTGGCATCGCCTTCTCCATAATTAGCCTTAACGTGCCGTGAGGAAAAGAAAGCCTGTGCGCGTAACATTGAACACATTTTTGCCACGCAGAACGCGCTGATTTTTCGCCCACTACCAACGACGCTTACGTAGACACCGATACCGGAATGTCTGCGAAAGGGAGCTTTAACACCAGCGCGTTAAACGAAAAGTTCGGCTGCTCTGCGTTGTCTGTGAAGCGAGCCGCGTACACTTCACCGCCACCGTGCCCCCCGCCGAATTGAGCGCGTCACGGATTGAAGAAAGAAAGCGACGCCTAGCGCAAAACGCTACATGTAATCACTGGTCCGCTGCAAGCAGTAAAAATATATGGATGTGAGATTGAAAGGACGCGCACGCGCACTTTCCACGTCAGATGGCGCGGCGATGCAGTTTTATCTGATTGCGGTCGTCGCTCGCACGTCCCGACTTATTTTGTCAACGGGTGTACCTAGCGTCACATTTTTGTTGAGGAAGCCCAATATTCTCATGGCACAAACTTTGCGGCTGTTACCACGCGCGATGGAGTCCTACTCCACGCAAGCAGTCTCCCCTACTCCCACTGCCGAACGGCTGAAGAAGTGGCCATCAATCACCTTGGCCACTCTAGGATCCCACCTGTCACACCATTGTGTTTGACCCTGGCTCAGCCGTCGCTAACTGCACCAAAGGCCGCATCTGTACTCTAACACTTCGCATCCTTCTGCCAGGCACCGCACTCTAAAGACGACGTTAACAATGTTAACATATATATGTAATATAGCGTGGTGGAAGAGTAAATCAAAGCAGATTTTCTACGGTCTAACGAGAAACTCTCACCCTATGCCGTCACGTATCCAATACGGAGGATACGTGACGGCATAACCATAGCTGCAAAAAGCCAGAGTTAGAGCTAAATGCATTGTAACAAGTAAAATTGCTGCTTAGCTCTACTGTGCACGCATGCATACATGTGTTGCAGTCTTAAAGGATCCCTAAACATTCTCAGAATATACAAAGAACGAGCTCATTATTCTCTCCTGGCGTTTCGCCTCTTTTCGGCACATTTTGCAACGCAGGCACTTCACGTGATGTAATGAAAAAAGAAAAAAACTCTCCACTGGTCCATATAACAGGAATATCAGTCGTTAGCTGTCCCCCCACCCTGCTTTTCGATGCAGTCGGGAGCCAGTCCTGCCCTGTTTCTCAATGACTATGATGCACGATCAAGATATCTCACTTCGTTTTCATCGTTTTTGAGTGCGCAGTCGCCAATAACAGGCCATAGCCGAAAAGCGCCAAATAAAAAAATCTCAACATTTTGTGGTGACATCCTCGCGTGTGTTGAAGAAACCCGTGGCGAGGAGAGATAGCGCCTGCAGAAAGAATAGTGAAAGCGAGGAAGAAATCATACTTTCGTCTTTCAAATAAGACTGGTTTAGGGGGACAGAGGCTTTAGCGACAAAGATCTTATCCACTGAACACAATACCATTCGTGTTATTTCTTCGCTGTGACGGGCAAACAGTGTTACGTCTCAAGAGATCATTGTCAGGTCTGGTCAAGGAGCAACCAAAGCACAGCATAATATTATGGCTGCGGCTCAAGCATAGTTTCCAGAAAAACACTTTACTCTCGTCATTGTTGATCACCTGATTTCCTAGAAATTCGTTTATTTAAAGCATACATGGGAAGTAGGCCTATCAATGAATATTCTAAAAATGCAGGGAACTGAACCTGTTGTTAGAAGTTTTTCCTTGACGGTGCCTCTGCATTACAAATGAAGAGCAATGGATGTTCCCTTTCAACATCAAGACAAACCTCCTGCTTTCAGTTGTTTGTCTCCAAGCTGCGCTATAAATCTAGCGTAACGGTCCTAAAGAGCATAAAAAGGTAGGAGAAGCTTTCCTATGTAAAGCATTCTGAAGTATCTTATCTGTACAGTACAATCATGCCTACAGTACAGTATCAGTCTTATCCGAATCACTTACTAACATTCTGCACATTATCCTTGTGTAGTATGTGAATCATCAACGTACTCTATCAGTGTCATTAATAGTATTTGTACAGATTATTCAATAGGAAGTAATTTTTAACGGCGCGCTAACGTCGAGTGCGTACTCATTTCCGAATAGAGATGAATTTACAGTGTGTATTCGTAAATGCATACGCTGTGACAAAGAAACAGCGCCTTCTGATATTGCGATCTGATTTTAATGTGATTGCAATTATGTTGACGCTCTCGGTGGATTTAGCCGTTGCCCTGGCCATCGTGTCCCTGATATGTATAAGTATGTATGTATCTAAAAACGCAACGCACAAAAAACAGTGAATAAGAAGAAAAACATATTCCTAAGCACCCTACCGGGGATTTGAACCAGCGACCCCTCGCTGCGCAGCGGGCTGCGTTAGACAACACAACCACGGGCCATGTAATCGCCGGAGTAATAACGGACGAGTAATTTTGTATGCACCATTTACCGCTGGTGGTGCTCAGATCTAAAAGGAGCTTGAGCGTGTTTTCTACGTTTTCTATCATGCAACGTTGCCTACGTTGTCTTTCAATTTCAAAACTGTCCCTTGAGACGCGAACAGACAAGTGTCTTTTTCTGTACACACTCGTGATGTGGAACAAAAATTCAGCAGATCCCAAATACCATGGGAATCGATGTTATGCGAAGCATGCGGAGGTAAGGTGACTGGCTGGTAATTTTTTTTATTAAGCGAAACGTTATGAAATGACGCTAAAAATATATGTGCAAAATGTTGCACGCACAGACATTTCTTGAACAGTCGCGTATGTTTCATATAACCAGTTGTTTACAGTTGCGTAACTACGGCAACAGAAACATGGGTATTACCAACAACAGAAGCGGTAAGGTGATATGTAGCGCTTGCGCTTTCAAGAATGGTAGCCCTGGATAGTGCTGCGTAAACCAACTACAGTGGATGGCGCTTCAAGTATACGATTGACGTCAACCCGGCAGGACTCCCTTGATCATAGGAGTACATATGTAATATTTTGAATATTAGATAGCCCAGAAGTGCAAACACAATGACGTTTCATCAATATTACGCCTGCATAGCGTGTTTTTCCAAAGTAGTTTCGAAACCTGACGTGGCTCTGTGGTAGAATACTTCATTGCCACGCAGAATGCTTGGGTTCGATTCCTGCTGGGAGCTCTGATTTCTCTTGTTTGCATTCATCGGGTCAACGCCGCCGATGTCCGTTTTTCTTAACGCTCTCGCATTTAAACGAGCAAAGTTCGGCCTCGCCGTTCCTGGGTAGATATAAATTGTCAAACACCTGTGGCTCATACCCACGTACCGCGGTCCGTGATTTACGGGTATGAGCAACAGGTGTCTAGAGAAATGAGTTTGAGGACGTACGCGACCACATTTTCACGTTAATCAAGTCACGACCAGCCAGATATATTCGTGAAATCATCTTACCCTCCCATACTAACTTTGGGCGACCTCAAGTTAAGGTTAAGGAGGCGATCACGAGAGCACTCAGACGTAGGCGGCTAGATAGATAGATAGATAGATAGATAGATAGATAGATAGATAGATAGATAGATAGATAGATAGATAGATAGATAGATAGATAGATAGATAGATAGATAGATAGATAGATAGATAGAAACGCCGAAGTGCTTCCAGTACACAAAGAAATACTTCGCATTAAAAAAGAAAGAATACCGAGCACACCTAAAGCCTCTGAATAAAATTCAGAGGCTTTAGTCACACCTTCCGTCAGACGACACCGCGTGTTAGGAGACGCTGAGGGGTCAATCCAGGCATGCTCCAGGCGCCGCAAGTTTAAAAGAAATGTTTAACAACATCGTGTTGTTTAGTCTACGCTTGTAGTGCGTTGCTCAAACACAAAGACGTAGCAACCGTGAGAGTTGTTCAGGCTTGTACGCTGTTCACGCTTTTGTGTTCTTTTGGGCAACCTTCTTTGTGCTTCAGCGGCGCACTGGAAGTATTGAGCTGCTTGTCGTTCGTAGTGTGACTCTCCAATTTCTGGCTATCGCAATAGTTAAGGCGAAAGCCTTTAATGTCTCCATGCTCACGTCTGTCCGTCCGTCTGTCCGTCCGTCCATCCGTCCAACCGAGCCCTCACACGGTGCTAGGTGGCCGCGGGGAGGGGGCGCGCAAACGGACGCCGGTCGCGTCGGACTCTACAGAGCTCGCGCTTTGCTTGTGTAGCGACCCTGTGCCCAGCGTTTCCAATCATGCAAGAAGGGAGACGTGCGCATCGCGTTCCATTCTGACTGACCCCGTCTCAATGGACACACGCGTTCGCGGAACACACTTTGGAATTTACAAAGTGTCCGTCAATTTTTTGTTCCACCCTTGCGGTGAAACAGTGACTTTTTTCTTGACTACATATGCCAGTCTTTAGCATAACTTTCTTCATAGATTCAGACATTTCCGACTACAGCAGTGAATTGATGCAGATGAGTAGTAAAACTGAGTGTCTGATCAAAATAAAAATTTCAATAAGGCATAGTTACCACAATTTCTAAACAAATAGTCTGCGTTGGAACACGTAGAAAGAATAATAGGCTCTTATAAAGCTGAACATGTTTAAAGCACGTTTATTTTCAACGTAAGCCGCGTCTTAGTCACTAGATGGTTTTTTAAGGTGCGAAGATTGTGTGTGGCAATCTGATAATTTTTTTTAAGGAGGATGAGGGTACAAACTCTGCGGCGTGGATTTTCGTGTGTAAATTATGTGATGTATTCAAGTGCTTGCTGGCGTCTACAGAGCTGAGTTGCGGATAGCTGGGGCACTGTTAACCAGCTAATTGGGCAGTTGTGATTCTTTGTAGATAGCGTTAGGTCGTTTAGGCTTTCAGAGATAAATTTGTTCACTGAAGCGGTCCATGAGTGATTAGTAAGCTTCATGAATAGCCCAAAAGCGGCCATTATCCTGGCTTAACTGACGCTGCCGAACATCGTGCCACACAGGATTTGATAAATGTATACGGAGTGTGTAATGATATCAGAAGGGCTCATTAGCGTGCTATAGGCTCTATGTCTTGCTCGCAGTAGCTTACTGAGAAAAACGTTGCATTTTTTTTAAAAATCTTTATGATGTACTTTATAACTGGCACAGTAAATAGTGTTAGAGGCAAATGTTATTTTGTGGTCGCATTTCGGCAGGTTAGTTCCACTTCAGCAACAATATTATTCCACTAAAAAAGAATTCAAATGAAAACATGTATACCAAGACACTAATAAATTGGTAACGACGCAGTGCGCCCTCATGGTACATGCAAGCAATAACAGGTCATTTCATAACATGCTTAAGTTATTTATCACATTGTAAGTGCCTCTTAAATTCCAGTTCCGGGAAGGGCTGCCTGGCATTCATCACTAGACAGAATACTTAAAAAAATTAGGGGACCCTTAATCTTCGCCTTTAAGAGTTGAACGCGATAGCAATATCCTGTCCCCGAGTGCGTACTTCAACCACTTAGTGCATACTTGCTATGCACCCAGTACGTGGTGTTAAGGAATACGCGTAGTAAGGTGTGTGCCTTTTGTAATGGGTGGCTGGCTTTAAACTACGAAATCGTTATGATAGTCACATGTTCTGACGCCCGATGCCAATGTACGCTTGTACAACGCAATATTATTGGGATATTGCATGTTATATTGCGATGCCTCTAAAGGACTCTTGCGTTTGCGAAGCACGAACGTTATTTTCACTGCATTTCCAAGTAGATGAAGCTATTTTCATTGTACATCCAAGCAGAGGCGGGGCTGTGTGGTAGAACACCTGCTTGCCACGCAGGCGGCCTGGGTTCGATCCTCACTCGGACCCGGAATTGTTTATTATTTATTTTATTTGCATCGTTCTCGATTTTTCGGTCACGGACAAGGTGATGACTTTTTGCTCACAACCAACGACGCCGACACCAACGCCGACGCCGGAATTTTTGGGAAACGAGCTCTTTAACGCTGTCGCGTTAAAAACTTGCACGAGCCTTTACCCATCTGCATCGTAGGCGGAAGCTTCGTTCCTCTCAATGGATTTGATGGGTACCCCCCCCCCCCTCGAAAAGAAGAAAAAAGTTTTGTGTACCTAACATGGTTTCCCATAGACTTTGACATCGGAGGCATTGAAGGTTTCCTGCGCCACACGTGGTGGAGTGCCTCCGGAATCGGCCTGCCTTTGACGATGAGGAGATATGACGTCATAATGCGGTCATGATGAAGTCACAAATTTACCTGACCTCCGAAGGGAACATAGTTTCACAGGGGGGACGTGGTCACATGACCATTTCATTTGCATCACTTGTGTTGACACCGACGCCGCTCTCGGTCAGTTTTCACATTTTATCAGATATCTAAGGCTTTCCGCTGAATAAAGATGTGGCGCATTACGAACCCGGAGAAGATGTCTGAAGCATACAAGGCAGTCCTGTGGTGCATTTGTAGTCATGTATTAACAATGAGAAGTGTTTGTCCTCTACTCATACGCCCGCCATAAAACAGCAAACGCACCTGTTTGGCATTCGTAAGCTTGACGGTCTGTGCTGCGCAAGCAAGCGCCGACTCTGCATTGTGCAGGCCGTTGTCTGTTTTCGCAACGCGACCAAGAGCCGCACTTGTGTGTTTCGAATAGTCTCAGCGTCATCGAATTACCACATGCCGTAGAGGCATGTGGCATTCAACAATAGATGCGCCTGTTCGAGAGAAATAGCAGTGGTAGAGAATCGCTGTATATTCGTGACGTAACTTACCTCATCATGACGGCACAGATCGCCCGAAATTTAGAATGTCTTCATGACTTTATTATGATGGTATATGGCATGACGTCACACGATGAGGTCATTGCATGACACCGTCACTTGGCCGAAGGGGCACGAGGCAGTGTGAAACCCGGTGAGGTGCACAAAGTTTTCGGAATGGTGGGTGGGGATTGGCCCCCCCTTGTACATCGAGTCCCTGTACATTGACTAAGAATAAGAAGAAGATGACTTTCGCTTTCAAGTGGTCTCAGGCGAGTGCCTAAGGGACCCTGTGCGTTACTGGTCACCAATGTACGGGCTGGTTTCTTATAAAATACTTTTTTTTCATAAAAATGCTGCTACAATAAGGCAGCTGGCGTATCCACACGTGAAGCCTATGTCGAGGAAGAAATAGTGTACTGCACGGGCTCGGGACTAACCGAAAACCCGGGCCCGGTACAGCACGAGGACCGGCGGGACATACCGAGTTATATAGTTTGCTTGGCGGGTCCGGGCCGGATACGGGCTAGAAGTTCCCGGCGTAAGGTCGGGCTCGGGTGGGAGGTGGAGGGCTCGGGTTGTGCAGGCTTGGACTTTCGTCAGTTCTTATCCTTATTCCACATAGGCTGTGCATATATCCCAGCAAACGACCAACGTCCCGGAAATGTCCCAAAATGATTTTTTCTGGGATATATTCTACTCCCCAGAAAAAAAAATACAGCGCCAAAGGAACGTCCCCAAAACATTTTAGCAATGTGCAATTTCCAATAAAGTTGTCGTCTCAGAGATGTCCCAATAAGGGTTGCTTGTTAATTTATCGGCAACTCTTGAGAATGACGAAGCGGAGCTTCGTGTCTCGCATCTGGACATGTAAATGCTTATGTCATCCAAATTTCATGCATTTAAATGCAATGGTGTAGCTAGGGGCTGCAGTGGCAATACGGTGAATATAAATACTATAATATCCTATAACATTCTCATAATGAATGAATATCCTATAATAATATTTGTTGGTGTTTAACGTCCGAAAGCCAAGATAGAGACGCCGTAGTGGAGGGCTCTGAAAATTTTGGCCACCTGGGGTTCTTAAACGCGCACCTAAATCGATGTGCCACTCCCGACCCTGGCCACACCACTGAATTTAACTGCAGAAAATCTGATTTGCAGGTGCATTTACACATCTAAACACTGCACACAAAAATCTGGTTCGCCCTAATAATTACGTTTTCCACCTATTTTCATCTAAGCAAATGTTGTTTTTATGTGGGGCAAGCAATTTGGAGGAGCCTTATAAGAGACATGTACTAAAGTTCTTTCTCTTCTTGCATATAATGCTATTTGCTTTACGTGAAACGGGCGAGCTAAAAGTAAATAAACTAAACGCTTATATAGCTTAACGCATTACTATGTATGCTTAATAATTGTAGTCGTTATTTTATGTCCCAAACCTTATTTGCTAATCCCGGTAAACAATGTAATGTAATAAATTGATATCTATGGCTGATCATAGGGAGGACAGCAGAGCTCCAAAGCTGGGAAACATTCTTGGCTGTTCCAGCCGTGTATTAGAACGAATGGTCTGCGCGGAGTCTGTTCTCATAGAATCACTAGAAGGTCACATTCATTTTTCCGTGGCTCCGTCCCGGCTCCCAGTCGTCCTGCGACGAGCGATGTACAGAATTACATGCGAGAGCCGACTGAGAACTTTTGAACACCCCTGTACAAGCACAGCCTGCTTTGTGTGCTCACGTGGTTAACGTGTTGAGATTTCTTCTTGTTCCGCTATTTGGTGCGAGAGCTGCAGACTGGCGCAAAAACGTTGGACTGTGCAGAAATAATACTTATTTATTAACAAGGTGCGAGGCAAAGTGTATTCAGTTGAGCAAATATCCGGCTTGAAAAAAAGAGAATTACGAATTACGTGCCGGGTGATGTCCGCTTATCTCAAAACATATGAATTCAATAAGAAACGTTAAGTTAGCTTATTCGCGCCTTTATTACGTGTATTGTCCCGAACATAAGACTAAGAGGAGCGGTAGCGACAAGAGAAGACGAAGATGGAATGGCGGCATTAAACAGTTAACCGCAACAGTTGATCACTGTCAGATCTCTATATTATATTTGGCGCAGCCCGACAGGATGTGGATAGAAGTAAGAGTTGGTACTACTGCTGCGGGACAACCGCACGTCACGTCGTACAAAGCTGAAGACGATCAACAAGTCGAACTCCAGGAGTCGGCGACGTCACCAAACCTGCTTCAGTTCATCGCAAGCAAGGCGAATGTCACCGAGGCGGACGTACTGGAAAATTCAGAAACGTTTTGCTTGGAAGAACATGAAAGCCGATGTAGAAAATTACGTAAGAACCTGTCATCAATGCCAGACGATGAAAGCCAAGTTCCGCCCCAAAGTAAACCAGATGGTGATTCCTTCATATTCCGATGTGCCATTCGAAGTTGTCCACCTAGATTTTCCTGAGCTCAAAAAAGAAGGGGAAGGTGTACGCCGAACTCAGTCCTTTCTAGTGGCTGTTGACCAGTGCACACGTATGGCGGCGGCAAAACCCGGAAGAGAAGATGCGAACAGTGTCATTTCATTAATGGAAAGACAGGCATTTAGACACACCAAAGTAATTGTATCTGATAATAGACCTGCATTCCGCAGTGAGAGGCTTCGACGGTGGGCAGAAGAAAAAGGTATCACTTTAAGATTCGCCACACCGTACCACCCCGAAGGAAATGCTCTCGCGGAACGCCTCATCCGTGACTTTAAGACCTTTATTTCCATATACGATGACTTCCGTGGAGGATGGAAGTGTGCCCTTGAGGCAGCGGTGAGGCATCACAATCAATCTCACACGGCTGGACTCGGCGGTAGCCCTCAGTTTGCTGCCTTTCAGAAGACGACGTGGCTACCAGCAGATTACGAAGTTGGCATAGTAGGGAAGATTCATATTCCTGAACGCAAGAAGACGATCGAGGAAACCGACAAGTATAAAAGTTCAATGAAGAAGTACTACGACTTGCGCCACGCAACTCGAATGCCCAATATACAACCGGGAGACATGGTACTAGTGCGGAAAGGTCTTGATCATTCGAAGAATGCTTTTACAGGTCCTTATGTCGTGTTCAAAACGGTGAAACAACAAGGTATATTGAAGTCTGTGCCCTTCGAAGAACCATCTGGCAAGACAGAAGGGACAACTGTGAGTAACCTAGTGCCATACCATCCGCGGAGGGATGGCGATAAGAGACCCGGAGGATGCATTGTCCCGAACAGAAGACGAAGAGGAGCGGTAGCGACAAGAGAAGACGAAGAAGATGGACTGTCGACATTAAACAGTTAAAAGCAACAGTTGATCAGTGTCAGATCTCTATATTATATTAGGAAACTGGAACGAACCCCAAATATAGATTGAAATTTATTCGTCCACGTACTGCTAGTCGTACAAGTGTAGTCCAGTGGTCGCCTTTTAGCGGTACACATCGTTAGGAAGGCCTACACCATTATAATTTAAAAAAAGCACGGTTACAATCGCGCATACCATACACTGCTGAAACATGGAAGGAGAAGCCTTCAACAAAGAGATTTATGGGTTGAAGAGTGGCACGACTTTACGGAACGAGAGAAATAAAGGGATGAATTGGACAGCTATGATCACTCTGCAGAGATCCGCAGAGACTTACAAAACTTGTACCAGTGGTGGATGTCTCAGAACAACGAGTACCTACGCCTTCACAATTCGCAAGGCACATTTTGTGCGCTGCCGCAACTAGCGAAATGAGTGGAATAAATGTATTCGGAAGAAAATTATGGTTGTGCACTAATAACACAAGGACACAGAAGACACGGACTAGCGCTCGTCCATGTCTTCTGGGTCCTTGTGTTATTAGTGCGCAACCATTATTTTCTTCCAAGTATGAACCAACTCGCCCACCGGCAAGTTTTATTTAGTGCGGCAGGATATGTGATGGAACGGAACATGGCATGCTTGACCCATTAGGGACTACTGTACGTTTAAAAGTACAGCTACTCTTATGATTTTCAAAAAAAACGGGCAATGAATATTCAGTTTTCACTAATTCATGAATCGGCCACCTGGGAGACAGCTAATACCCAGAAATTAAAAGACGTCTCCACTTCTGAGTGGAGAGTATGCATTCGGTGAAATACCAGGCAAACTACATACCCGCTCACCGCTCACGTAAGCGCTTCGTAAACTTTTTCTCTGTGATTATAATATTTCATTGTTCATAAAAGGTTCCTTTTTTTGGAAATTCAAGAAGGGAAGAAGTAAATGTTCACGGCTGTAAATGCTACAGCGTTTTTATTATCTTGGTGTTACCCAGAGGTAAACGTTGATGTACTATCCATAGTACGCCAGGCCTTCGTGCGTGCACAATGGCGCTCGCTATTCCAGGCAGCCAATATCATGAAACCGGATACTTTCTTCAGCAAGAAACCGTTCTGTCGGCTCAGTGAGGCACTGGAGGCTGAGACAGATATTGCACAGAGCGCTGGAAGACAATGGGGATGTCGTCATAATTTCTCCAGACGCATTAGAAGAAACAGACGAAGAAGAAGATGATGACGACTCTATGGGCTGTGTTTAAGTAAAGGACGTTTATGGTGAGAAAAAATCTTCTCATTTTAGAGTAACAGCAATGACTTGCATACACTGCGCATTCTCAATATTCGGCTTTGGTGAGCACTAAACCAAGATAGCAAGTTTTTTTTATTATTTTAGAGCAGCAGCGACGCTGCAATATGTAGAAGGGCATAAACACGCTGAATAAGGTGAAAGCAGACATAGTTGAACGAGCAATGATTGGCTGGGTGAGGAGACCATTCGCCAATTTATCCTGCCTATCAACGTGCATGCGTGTCAGCAAATGTATGGCAGCACCCTGGGAATGTAGCCGTTCCCGCTTGCTTCGGATATTCAGATCGCCTCTTTACGCTAAGCAACTGAAGTTACTTCTGAATAATCTGAACTGAATAATCGTTTAATGGACCACCGGGCATCACTGAAAGCTCAGCCTTCATCGAATTTGTGCTTGCATTGTAAAGATTGCAAATGTCACCCGTTATTGCGTCAAACAAAGGTGTTATCCCGGCATAAAGATAGGACAGCGCGAGAAGTAGCCGACGCATTTTTTCATCCACAAGTATGGTGATATGTGCGTTGCTAGGCCATCGGTTACGTTGCACAAACTAGAGATTGATTACCTAGCTGCCAACCTCTAATCGTTCACGTGAGTTTTCTTTCTTTCTTGCTATTTATATGTGTGTTTTTTTGAATAAATTTCAGTTGCTAGCCTGCGCTTGTGCGTGTGTCTTCCTTGTGCCAGTTTTTTCGCGCAGTTCTTTGTAGTCATGAATTACCAACTCGCCCAGCGATCCATTCATCTGAAGTTACTTCGTGTGCGTTTACCGCTGTTATTACTTCACCGCTTGAGCAAATCAGGCCTTTTAGGCTTGACATTTGAAGTGCTGTAAGTTTTTTGTATATAACACTCGGATGTTTTTCTTGCAAGTACTGTGGAAGTTCACTGGTGTCGAAATGAACAGGAAACTGAGGAGTCCACTCCAGCCAAGCGGGCGAAAGTCCCTGCAGTCAAATGGAAGGCCATGAAACAGTTACCTGGGTAAATTCATCGGACGGCGCGAAACAGCGTAAGGCCGACGTGAGAGCTGTCTAAGCCGATATTTGCCAAGCCAAATCTTCGGCACCATCCTTCATGAGGAAATTATCACTCACAACAATTATACAGACCAGCAACAACGCAAAACAGAAAAAAAATAAGCACAGCTTTGCTCTCAGTCTGGATGAATGGAAGATGCTCATAGATATTCTCATGCTCTCTGGCTGGAACAGCCTTCCAAAAGCTCTACTGGTGCGTCGGCGAAGATGCAGTGCCATACGTAGCGAAGTGCATAACCCGCAATAGGGTTCTCGAGATTGTGCACCTAGCAGACAATAACTTCATTGGAGGAAGAACTGACTGCATGTTCAAAACTCGTCCGTCTATGAAACTTTTCAATGAGCGATTTGAGAAGCACGGGATCATTCGTAAATAACTTTAAGTAGATGAGTCTATGATCAAATACTAGGGACATCGTACTTTGAAGCAATTTATGCGGGACAAGCCGATTCATTTCAGGTAATAAGAACTAGTCGATGTGCAACAAAGACGGTTTTGTTATGCCTTTGACACCTACTGCAGATAATCAGCATGTACAGATAACGATCCCCTCGGCTTTCGTATAGTCCGTCTCACTGCTTGAGGCCAGTTTCAACCCCAGTGACCATATTTGTTTTTCAACAATTTTTGCTAGGTCAAAGTCTACTTGTTACTTTTCGTGATAGGGAATTTAGGGCTACAGGCACTCTTCGCGAAAATCGCCACATGAAGTGTCCGCTGCCAAGCAAGAAGGAAATGAAAAAAAAAACAGGTTTATTTTGCCATTGTTTACAAGGAGAATTTCACCCTGCCGGTGAAGTTCTCCTTGTAAATTATAAGGACAGTAGAGTAGTAACAATGGTTGCCAACTACGGCAGCATTGAAGCCACGTGCTTTGTAAAGCGGTAGTCTTCTTCAGCCCGCGAGAAGGTGAATGTTCAGCAACTACCTAAGACTGTTCAGCACCTGTAACTGCAGTATGGGACGGGTCGTCCTCTTAGACCAAGCAGTAAACAACTACAGAGTTCGCATTCGTGGCAAAAAATGGTGGTTGGCTTTGTTCGCTCAAATGCTGAACATGGCCGTGGATGGATGCTTGTAAAATTGATCAAGTCATTGCAGATCAGCATATGGACCTCCTAGCATTTCTAAGCAATGTCACTCGATAAGACCTGCGCCTCGGCACAAGAAATCACAGCACCCCCTGTCGTCGATCGTGAGTGACATCCGTACTCGACAAAGGGGGGCCACTTCTCACACAAATTAAAAAAGCAACTTGCGGTGCCAGTATTGCCACATGAGGTCAATTTGATCATCTGCGAAGTGGCAATGTAACACTTTGCTAGAAACACGAATGCTTCAAGTAATTCATATAAAAACAGCGCAAAATAACGGAGGACAAGAGAAAGAAGGACACCGACGGGGCGCTGACTTACAAGATTTATTTGCTAGAACCACGCAAAACACTTTTGCTTCAATAAGTTTCACGCGTCTAAGTAGCAGCGTGGAGCAAATCATTTCGCCATCCGAAGGGCCCAGTGTACTATTTAAAGTACACCACTGTAACTTTCGAGTGAATAAATAAATTTTTATGAAACTTCAGGAATTTTCTCATTTTGATGCTTCGACATCGCGCACCTAAAATAAAGAATGACCGCGTAGATTTTTCTTGGTTCCTAGTAAGGTTAAAGCCTGGAACCGCATGTTAATGAGATTTTTCGCACAATAGCATGTGAAGAAGGAAAGGAGAAACAGTGCGACAAAAAATTTATAGACTTTATGCGCTAGTGGTGGAGTGATGTATTAAAAGAATGCTATGACATATAGTCTCTGTTTTCATTTCGTCTGTTAAGACATATGATGAAAAGTATACCTTGTACACAGGGTGCGCCATAATTTTATAAAGGTTATTGAATTTACAACAAAGGTAACAAACATGGCTTCTTTTCTCTATTTCAATTGATGGGGCCGAGGTGCTACTATGCTGAAGACAGGTTCTACGTATCCAGAAGGCTGCGCGACTCGGTTTGTTAGTAGAGCACGCTGTAAATGTCAATACAGAGCGCGATAAAAACAAAATAGATAGAGCGCTCTGTTCTTTGTCTCCTCTGTTTTATTATTTTTTTTGTAATTCCTTCTGAAACTGAACTCATGCTGCTGCAAATCACTTTCACAGCTGCAATATCTGCTGCAAGACTCTCTCTATGATTTCCATCGTATTTGTGGGGAAAATAGGTAGAGTAAACGACGGCTGAATAAGCGTTCGTCATATAACCAGTATGCCCGCCACTTATTTCCACCATGAGACCCTTTTGTACTAGGTACTAAATTAAAGCATACGCTTAAGTGAAGCATGCGCAAAAAAACGTAGATATTTCCTATTTGAAACTCCTTGCTGTCGATTTCATATTAGGGCAACATCATCTAGATTACTGGCAAGGGACCCTGTCGGGCCCGATTTGTTGTCGGGCCGAACCGGGCCGGGTAGGTGAAACGTTTTCTCGGGTTCGGGCCGAACTGTGGTCTCGCTTTGAGTGACCGGGCCGGGTTCGAACGGGAAAACGTCAATGAGTGCTGGGGCCAGGCAGGGCTGGAATGATGGCCTGTGCAGTGCTCTATTTTAGAATAATTTGCTGGTGTCTATATTTGAAAGGGTCAATTTAAATACCGTGATAAGAAATATGTGTATGAGAGATGTACCCGAAATGAAATGATATCTGAACAGGACCTCAGAACAGACAACCTGCATTTTAGTTTTAGGGTATATATATATATATATATATATATATATATATATATATATATATATATATATATATATTTAAGTATATTTTTTTCATACGAATATTTCGGGCTAACTGGTATAAATGGTATAAATGTATGCAGGAAAGTCACAGTCCAAACACAACATTTATTCCGAGGTTTCGGCGGGGACCGGCCGAAAGCACCTAATAAATGTTAGGTTTGTCACTGTGACTTTCATATTCATATATAGTGACGATGAAGTGAGTTTATTTACAACATGGGGAATGACTGCGAGAGGTAGAGCTCAGAGCGAAAAGCAGTTGACCAAGCCGATCGAGCGCCTGTCCAGCTTCGTTCTCGCCCTCTTCGTCTATCCTTCCGATAGCATGTTTCCCTTTCCCCGTTCGCAGAGGATGCCCACTGGGCGAGTCAGTAGGAAGGTTGTCAAGGTGTGTCTTGCTAGGGCGCCAACCATTGCTTGTGAAGCCAGAGATTACGTATGTAACGTCACTAAGGTGGTCGAGTATGACAAATGGCCTGTAGTAGCGGACCAAGATAATTTTGGCAGAAACCACGTTTGCGGACTGGTGTCCACAACAACAAAAGGTCACCCTATTTATAACAAGCGGAGTGATGTCTGGCGTTTTAAAGGGTCTTGGAGCGCTGTTGAGATGCTATAGTTCAGAGGCGTGCGTTGCGACAGGGCTTCTTCAGCGCGGCATAGTGACTCGGCAACCAATGTTCCCATATCCAACGTAAAAGGCAGAATAATGTCGAGACAGTTGCGAGGACAGCGAGAGTAGAGCAGAAAAAAGGGATTGGATCCTGTCGTCTCGTGCTTCGCGGTGTTGTACGCATATGTGATGTAGGGGAGTACTTCGTCCCAGTTTTTGTGTTTGGCGTCGACATAAATTGATAACATGCCCGTTAGAGTCCTGTTGGTACGCTCTACGAGGTCATTGATCTGCGGGTGATAGGGGGGTCGCATGGCGGAATTGGCTGGCAGACAGGCGCAGGATCTCTTCAACGACGTCAGCGATGAATTGACGTCCCCGGTCGCTAATGACAACTCGTGGAAGACTATGGCGTATCATTATAAGGCGAAGCACAAAAAATAGCGAGGCCTGCGCCGAACACGCAGCACAGTCACAGCGAAAGCTGGAAGAGCGTCCTTTACACAGCCCGTCGCAGTGTCGATTGGGGCAACTAATACATGCAAGGTACCCACTACGCCATAAAACACCGTAACTTTCATGAAGTAGAGAAGCACCCGCTAGGCCATTATCCGTCCTTCTGCTGATAAGCGAGGTACCGCTACGCAGATGTGAGCCATTATGTGCGCTTTGTTTGTGCATGGCCTCCGAGATGGCGGGCGCGCGGCGGGTTTCTCTCCGGCCGTCCCAATCGCCGCGCTCCCCAGCTAAAAAACGTACATCGCGTCGCGCGCCCGGCTACCGCGAGATGGCGCACTCACTTGGGATTCTGGCGGCAGCGGAGACCGCGGCAGAAAGCAGAGCGCGCGGGATTACAGCGTGCGCATGTTTTTTTCTTCTTCTTTGTGGTGCCGTAATCTTCGTGCAGTATTTACTGCGTAGATTCATTGTGCTTCGTTCTGTGCATAGTTCCTATTTTTAGTTTACATTTTAGTTGTACTCGTGGTATTGTATTCATGCAGCACTGAGCTGTCTTATGCGAATAAGGCTTTTCTTACGTCTTTAGATTTTTTGTTTCATTTAATTTCCTCGCATGCATTGCAGTGCAATGATCGTTGCGCAGTGTTTACCAGCAAATTTGCGTGCGTGATTTTTTCATGATCTTAGTTTTCGCTTCAGTTTTACGATGTATATTGTCTGCATGAAGGCCACAATCTGCCACTTCACTCTGTGCGGATAATGCTTCCTTTACGTCGATGTCACTTTTTTACTTCTTTATGCTGCTGTGACGGCATTCACCTGTTATACAATGCCTGTAAAGCATTCCGTATAGAAGGAAGTGCCTGCAAGTTGTTAATAAAGCAAAAATAAACAAAGTTGTTCCTAATGGAAAATTTGAGTGGTGCTGTACGTGTGTTTTCATTTCGCTATATGTTGTTACACCGAAGGAAAAAAATGCACAAAGGAAGCAAGCACCGATACCTGCTTTTTGCGACACTGCTTCCAAACGGAATGCTTCCGGCGCAGGCCTTAAATCTAGCTTACAACATTATCAACATATCTATTGTGGGCTCGGGGGCCAGTGGTCGGCCGAAGCCCTCAGAGAACACGTAGGGGACAAGAAACACGCGTTTAATTTACGAAGGCCCGGCAACGACTGATCGGTCTTTAGCGGCAGGGCGAGCGCGAGCCCCGGGCGTCATCACGCCCAGTCTCATCATCGTTCTTTTTTTTTCTCCTTCGCTAGCGCCCCCCATACTATACAGCCCGCAAATTTCGAAGTCTAGTAAGTTTCTAGCACATGCGGATCTCTTGCAGAGGCATCGCTTTTCTAAGTGCTCTAATAAAGACAACGCAAATCTACAGCAAAAAAAAAAAAAAAAAAAAAAAAAAAAAAAAAAAAAAAAAAAAGCCCATTTGAGAATCGATAGGCCCCGGCATTGACTTGGCCTCTCGTACACCTTGACGGGACATTTCCAAAGCAGCGCGAGGTTAATAAAAGCGCAAAACCGTTTTTTTTTGCTCGCCACATGCAAGCTGCGCCAACAGCGCGGCAGCTTTTCCGATCCCAAGTAAGTGCGCCGCGGTGCGGAGAAAAGAGCGGGCCACGCCCACCTCGGGAAATACGCTCTCTCCGTGCGATTGGGACGGCCGGAGAAAAACCCGCCGCGCGCACGCCATCTCGGAGGCCATGGTTTGTGATGTGCCTGATAACGATGAAGAATTATGGCGGAAGCTTTTATTAAGGGTTGGAAGCATTCAACGACCCACTCGTTGCGCAATTCTCATTGTGTGACGTCTGGTTGTTATTTTACTCTTATACGACGCTGTGTTACATATGTTAACATGATTCCTTGCCCGACATGAAACCTGTATAGGTTCTTTTTGCTATGGATTTTTAAGCACCAGCGTCGCTCTGTGTTGGAATACTCGACTGACACGCAGAGGGGGCCCGGGTTCAAATGCCAGCCATTCCTAGAATTTTTTTTCTGATTACACATTTTCTTATTTGTCGCAATAGCGGTTGGTGGCAGCGTATAACTAATTGTTGGCGGCGGGGTATAACTACTCCGCCAAAATTGTCTCTGGTTCTGATCTCACAAGAGCTTCCGCTGTAATATATAAGGGCCTGAAACACCATCCCTGTCACTCATCACCTGCCATCACTGGTAGGTGGTGGATGGCAGCAAACAACAGTCACAACCAGTGGTCCGTCTCCCCAGGTAGACGCCATCGCTTCATCTTGAAAAGCGAGGTGAAGGGCACGGAACCTTACCCGCTGTGAGAGGTGCTAATGCTTGGTTGATAATGATAGTCAGTAAGAGCGGCCGACGTTTCTAGAATTTTTTTCTCATTTCATTTTTTTCTGATTTCGCGCCATAGCGGTTACGAACACCGGCGGCTGCGGCGGCGGACAACTACCCCACTGCCACTACCGTTGTGATCTGAGAACAGCTTTCCCTGTAAAAAATTGCGACACGTGAAAGAAAGACTGTTGCAGCAAGTATTGCCGCAGTTTCTACGTAGCGCGTCAAGTGGTCGACGCAGACGATGACCCATCGATTGGCACTGGTTAAATGCGGAATGGGATTGGCACTGGTTAAACGCGGAACCGCGGAAAAGGTGGACACCAACAATATCGAAGGGAGAGGTAGGAGGCGGTACAGGATGGAGAAATCCGGATGACGTAGTCGTGGGACGCTTGTAACGTTGGCATTGTCCGCAACTCGCAACGTATTTTTCCGTGTCGTGTCGCTTCTTGGGCCAGTAGAACCTTTGCTGGATGCGGTGAAGCGTTCTGGCGAAGCCCATGTGTCCGTTGGTTGTGTCGTTGGGGATGAACTGAAAAACGTGAGGACGTAGTGCGCGTGGGACTACCAAATGCAAATGCAGGAGGGCGCCTTGGCCGGAATAATTCGTCATATAAAGGACGCGTCGTCGTGAACTACAGAGGTGATGGAAGTGGCGGGGTCATTCGCGGAGGCAAACAGGGAATATAAGCAGCGGTCCTCGTGTTGGGCTGAGAGTCAATAGCAGCGAAATGAGAACAGGAGTCAATAGCGGCGATATACTGCTCGAAGTTGTCAGCGTAGCACTCCGTCATTGGTAGAGGAAGCAGTGATAGACGGTGAGCGTCTGCGTGTCGGTTACCGCTCTTGTACCATACCGAGAAGTCAAACTCTTGTAAGGGCAGGGGCCATCTCGCAAGTCGTCCAGGTTGGTCGCGTAGGCGTACAAACCAGCAAAGAGAATGATGTTCGGTGATGACTGGCAAGCGACGGCCGTAGATGTGTGGGTGAAACTTGTGTGCGGCGAAAAGCGATGGCGAGGCACTCCAGTTCTGTAACTGTGTAAATGCGTTGTGACTTGCTCAGTAGCCGGCTTGCATAGGCAAACCACATGTTCGGCATTGTCATGGCGTTGAACGAGCGCCGTGCCGAGACCAACTCCGCTGGCATCGGTGTGGAGTTCCGTGGGAGCAGAGGGCTCAAAGTGGCCTAGTTTTGGCCCGAAAGTGAGCACGAACTGTAGTTGCTTAAATGATGACTCACAATGCGGTGTCGAGTGGAAACGGACATCCTTTTGCAGCATGTCAGTCAGTGGCTGGGCTTTTTCCGGAAAATTTGGCACTAAGCCTAATTAGATTCAGAGCCGTGAGCCTGAGTCTGAGTGAGTGCGGCTGAGTAATATGTTGATGAGCTTGAGCTCGGTTGATAAAACAAGTTTAGTGAGTTTGAGTCCGACTCAGTCCGAGTGATGTCTATGAACAAAAAACGTTTCTTCAGTGAGTCGGATGGAGCTCCAATTTCTTTCCGAACTTATCTTCTGACGTCACTCCTCCTAACCCTAACATCCCTTTGCCCCCTTGCTGTACTATACTAAACATAGCTTTTCTATGCTTTTCTATTTCCCCTCGTCCTTCCCTCCTTCTCAACCTCAAAGCATTCCTACTCACACTCGCTTCACTTTCCCACCCTTTCCGATACTATACTCTACACGGCAATGCAATGATTTATCGGTTTCTGTAAGCTTGTATTTTGCCTGCTTAAAACCAACCTACGACATGAGACACAAGACGGTAGACCGGGCACTTAAAGTGCTACGAACCTAAAAGAATAAGATCAATTAGAAAAAATTCACGGCCATGAATACGCTGCAACTTTGTGAATCTCTTTGTTATGGACATGTTCGCGTAGTACATCTCTGCAAGTGCGAAAACATGCAAATTCATTTCCCGGTATACTCTTGCATCAGCATAGGCTTGTGAGACCAACACAAATTGCTTTTGGATTAATGCAGCTCTGTTTGAAAACCGGGTAGGTCCAAGCGCCACATAAAGCCCAGAACACTTTGTCACACTCGTACTTGCTCCATATATTTGAGTGCCAGGTGTGTTGTTCACAAGTGCCGTCTGAAAAAAAAAAACATGAAATTACGCGTGATTTTTTAAACTTCCATTAGGACTCCTTTATACTTTCCGTGGTTTCGTTGCGCCGTTGCCTAACGTCTTTCAAGGTTCAAGGTTTTTAATTTCAAGGTTGCTATTTGCTGCGAACGTGGTCGCTAATTAGAAATCCAACTATTGAAATGAAAGCCTGCCACTCGCATGGTCGACAATAAAGAATAGTTGATTGTCCTAATTAGGTAATGAAAACGTTGTGCTTGTATTAAAATAGTGCAGGCACCAATGTATTCTCTAATAATTTTTCTTTTTTATGTGCAAGACCGTTTATATTTGGGCCCACATAATTAATATAAATTAATGTTGCGTAAATTACACGGTCCATTTGACGATTCGTGCAATTTTCGCGAAGTGGTGGGTAGCATTCGGGTGAAGTATTGATTGAGTGTGGCGTCATGGCAACATTGTATGGAGTATTAAAGTGGTGACGCTGACAGGATGATGTAGCATCTGCTACATTTCTGCTCCACTTACGGTGCATTCACTCTACGGACCCGAATCCTGATTTGTCGTGGACGCGGGTGGCCAATCCGTGGATAATCCGCCTGCAGGCGCATCCACACCACGGACGGTGTCCTAGAGAGAATAGCTGGACTACTGTCGACCGCAGCCTCTGGGCTCACCTGCGCCCGCGGCCAGCACAGCGGTTTGAGAGCATTCAACCGCGTGGAGGCTGACAGAACGCGAAGCTTGTCCAGTATTGAGCATTGTTGAGGACTATAGTTTGTCGAGGACCTGTTGTACGGAGAGTAGCTGAAGACTAACCTCGCTGCCGTCGCGCTTGGGGCCCCGCATAATGAGGAAGGATACAACGATGCACCGACCGATAGCGGCAGTTTTAGGGACGAATCTCCTTAGCGCCTACCCTTGTCGTCGTCCGCGTCGATCACGGGGACATTCGTGGACGTCAGAAACAAAGAAAGGTTTGGCAATAGAGTAATGTCAATCATAATTGTGACAGATCAATATGAAACACCTAGAAGCACAAACCCTTTATACTAGTCGGCGATTTAACGTACACGTTATGGACCTTAGGACCTGGCTTTGTCGTCGAAGCTCACTGTCTGCTGTCATGGTGGTTAAAAAACTGTTCCTATATTCGAAACATGTGTGTATGTGAATAAAAAAAGGTTTACAATAGACGAAGAACGGTTATAATTATGAAGAAACAATATAAAGCACCTACAAACACAAGCCCTTTATACAGGTCGGCGACTTCAACGTAGACATTATGGACGTTAGGACCTCGCTTCGCCCACTCGTCATCATTCACTTCGTGGAGATGCGTCGTTTTTTTTTCTGTGTCTCTTTTGGAGATAACGGGTACCGACACTGCACATTGCACCACTGCACATTATGTTTCCTTTTGTTGGTTCGCATTTTGGGCCTTAAAATGAGTGTTTCAACATGGGCCGTGTTCTGAGACTGCCGCTTTCGGCGACAGCGCCACTTTGCCCTACCGCAGAATTTTGTGTGTGCAATGATTAAAGCGAAAACTTACCTGCAACTCTCCAACGTGCCAATCAGCGCGCGTTACAAGCGATAGGTATCAAAAAGGTGATCGTCTTGGAATAAGGCCCCAGAAATAAACTGTTGTAAGTGCCAGCACAGCTGCAAATCAACTGCGAGGAAATGCCATTCGGCTAGAACCAGGGTGTCGGAACGAAATGTTTTTCGTTACGGTTTTAGTTTCGTTCCACCGCAAATAGTTCCGTTCCGTTTCTATTCCGGAACGCAAAAAAATAGTTCCATAACGGTTCGTAACGTTATTTATTTGTATGCGAAATTTCGAAGTTAGAGTAAAGATAAAAATACACTAAAAGCTCGTTAATTCGAACTCGGTTAAAGAAACTTACAGTTAATTCGAACTGACAGAGTCCCTATGTATTTCTATGGGGTAAAACTCCCGATAATTCGAAAGCGTCGGTATCTACTACGGTTAATTCGAACTGGGAGCCCCCCGGCTTTCCGTCCCTCCTCGCAGAAATCGGCCCAGACTGATCACCTAAATTACACATTACTTTCATCTGTGTAGTGATTGATTTCCATGTATGCTTTTATGGTTGTAAATGTCATCTGTCTGCTGCTGCTGCTGTATGGGGGGGCTCGGCCCAGTCAGGCAATGTTTGCCTTTAGCCGTGTCTCCTTGGACAATTTCAATACTGTTCTAAATAAACTAAGAAAGAGAGACTTTAAAATTTTGATTGTGTTAACTCCGCCATGTTAATGAACGTCTTTTGGAGCCCAAATAGCTTCGCATATTTTGGCATTAAGGCTTACTGCTCACGTGAGTGCGAGTCGCTGCTTGTTTCTGGCGTATCACTGACTGATCAATAAATTCTGTTCGCTGTTAGAGCATGAACTTAATTTACGAAATTGCCTGCCACAAACGTGTAGTATCGCCTAATTTGCAAGAACGAGTCCGGGTGGCTTCTCTGGGTTCTCTCCGCACAGTATGGCGCGATGTCTGTTCATTCTAGCGCCTGCCCGCTAATTCAAACTCCGCTTAATTCGAACAATTTTATAGTCCCATTAGAGTTCAAATCAACGAGCTTTTACTCTGTTGGATTTGTCGTATAATTACTCACGCTCCTATTAGGAAAGTAGAACAGGAGTAGAACACGTTCTTGCCACATTCTTAAGAGGAGCCCAACTAACTGTACCACGAATTCCCACAAATCATCGCAAACCAGTGCCCTTCTAAGTTATAGCAGGCTTTTTGAAAAGTGAATTACGAATATTTTGAGCACGCTCAATACTTTGCGTCAGGGGAGTGAGTATGATCTCAGAAGCAGCCCGTCATCGATTGTACCTCTCATATGCGAGAGCACTGTTCATATAAAACAAACTTGCGCGCCGAGAATGCCCTCTCCGCGCTGTAATGTGTCGCGGGCACACGAAAGTCCACTTGAGTTAGTATAAACATCTCTGGTTGCCACTGTTCTCGTTTTTCACACAATTTCAACTCATCTTTACTTTGGAATTCTTGCCTGGAGTTTGCGCTAGTTCTGTACTCCGAGATGTGCATTACTGCTCACGTTGCATGACCTCAGTTGTTCCGAACTGTCAAGTTTCCGAGTTAAACGAAAAACGATAAAAAAATTTCGGTTTCACTCCGGAACGAAATAACAGATACGTTTCTGTTACGTTTTCGTTCCGGTAAAAAATATCGTTTTTTTTCGTTTTTCGTTTTCGGTTTTCGTTCCGTGCCGATACACTGGTTGGCGGGCTGGTTGGTAGGACAAATTATCTACACTTAAACTGCGCTAGGGACGAGTCACCAGAGTAGAACCAGGCAGGACGAACGCCTATCTTCATCCTGTCTGCTTCTACTCTTGTGTCTCGCCCCTAGCGCAGTTTAAGTTTAGATAATATAGCATTGATAGCTTCCCGCAACTTCCTCGTTGAAGCTCCCTATAGCCGTCAATGGAGGCTTTCAAAAATTATTAAACAAAAACTGCGATGCATAAACTTGCCATTTAAGACGCGCTGGCTTGAGGTATAAAGCTGATTTTTAATTGCAGCACTACGTGGTGTAAATTCGTCACAATGCGGACCACAAAGAGGATTTTCGGAAATTTGTGAGTTTTTTCTCGTAAAGTTTACAAGCTCGAGGGGTCTGAACTTATTTTTACCTCGAACTATACTTTCCATGAAGTAGGTATTCATTACATTCTTATAACGCACAATATTGCAAAGGAAAACATGGGAACTTAGAACATTGCTGCAAAATATCTGGTGGGATATAAGATAGAGAAATTGCAGTAACATTATAGAAGTTGAAACACCTTACACAAACACCTTTGCTGAATATATAAACAAAATTTGGTGTTTAAACGAGTAACAATACTTTCAGAAAAAATTTCATGACAAACACCATTCAGACGACGTTATACGGAATCTGGCAGGCTCCCGGGTGATCCCAATTTTTTTCTCCAAAATATTCTTGCACTTCACTATTTTTTATTCACTAAATCAGCGCCATTTCTTTAGAACACAGTGACATGGTGACCAGAATGCCTGGGCCTATTCGGATGGAATGACCCGGGTCTTAGCGAAATCTTAGTCGAGAGAGAGAAACCAGAATCAACTTAATTAAAGTGAAAAATACAATTTTTTCACCCCCAGAAAAACACCGGGGCAGGTTGCCATGCACAAATCGATTTTTTGAAGCGAGCGAGGGTGTCAATAACACGTTTACGACCGTTTGCTATGATATAGAATATTCCTAGGAAGCATGCTTTCTGAGTTGCCCCTGTGCTTGTGAAATGGTTTTTGAAGATGTCTGAGAAATAGCAATTACGTGATAACAATATTTCTTTTACTTTAGCATGTTTAGACGATGCTGTTCTTTATTGTGAAAGGAAAGAAGACATGAATTCTTTTCTTTGCAAAAAACTTGTCACGGGGTTATTACAATACAAATAAAAAAATCGAGGGCTAAATGAATGCATTGAGCACTAAACAATTATGAAGACACGTCACTCACTACATTGCGAACTTCCTTATATTCATGTTAGCTCTACCGAGAATTTACAGTGTAGAATTTTTTACTAGTAGAAGAAACAGCCTCATCTGACACTTACCTGGGCGCTCTAATATAAAGCATTTCTCAGACTCTAACCAGAACAGCAGCCGGTAAGTTTTCGCTTCTTTTTCTATAAAAGAGACCACATGTCATGCGCTTAAACTACAGAAACAAAAACAGCAACCAATCAAGTTACGGTAAATTAATTCTACGTAGCGCTAGCGATTCTAGATCAGCTATGGAGAAACAGCCCCAACCATAATTTTTTTTATTCATTTATTCACTATATCTCAGAGGTCCCAATGCAGCACCTTACATGAGGCTGCGAAAAAAAAAAAAGATCCATTAGCCCCAATGCCACGGAGGGGCACCCAAGTAGTATGCAGACGGCTTTTTAAACCCCAATTCATATTCGTACGGCCCACAAATATTCACTGTCAAGAGCACTGTATTCAGTACTGCGTCAGAACAATCGTCAGCGGCAGCTACGACTTTCCTGGTATAGCCAGAGCCGTTCGCCTGAGGCAATACCGGAACGTTTTCTTGGGCTAGTTGGTTCATGACTTCTGAAGGAAAAAAAACTGTAGCGCAACGCAACACACGGACAGACGAAGAGCACGGGACTGGCGCTAAACTTCCAACTTCGACAGTTGGAAGTTAGCGTCATTCCCGTGCTCTTTGTCTGTCCGCGTGTTGCATTGCGCTACAAAATTTTTTTCTTTCAGAAGCAATACCAGAGTCCTTCAATACTTTCGCTGGTCATGAAGCTTCTCCGTAACTCTATGGGGAAGCTTTGTGCGCTGCAAGCGGAGGCCACGGGGTGGCGCTGCGTCCAGTCTCTTGGCATCAGGGCACACGGTAGCGAAGGCAGCTGCTGGTGTCAGTGCAAAATATCGCGACGAGTCAGTGCGGAGCTTTCAGCTTATGTCCGGTAGTGTTCCTAGTGTGTTGTGCCTGAAGGTCGGAAAAGGATGCCGCGTACCTGCTGCGTACCTGGGTGTCTATCAAGTACGAGGTAAATGATGAAAAAAATGCCCCCCACCTCCCCGAAGGGAATCGTGAGGAAATGCGAATGCATTTGCGCCGAGAGTACATGGCGTAGTAATTTTAATGGCGTAAATTAATGACGAGACGAGGATTTGTACCGTAACCATTTATTTACACATTCATCATGCCCTTGAGAGGCGCCCAGCCAGCGAACGGTCGAGAGTGAGGCGCGAGCGGACGGGAGAGTGGGGCGCAGGGAGGAGAGAGAGCGAACGGCGAGAGAAGGAGCGGCGAAGCACTGCACCTACCCTCTCCTACACTCTCTCGCACCACATGCTCCGGTTGCTAGGGGCGAGGATAAGCGCGCGCGCCCGCAGCTGTTGCTATGGGAGAGGGAGTGAGAGCGGAGAGATAACACCTGCCGGCGCGCGGACACCGCCGCATGCCTGACATAGCCCGACTAAGAAATGCATTCGCATTTAAAAAGTGGCGATGTTCTGGCTGCCTTGAGACAGTGAACGACGTGAAACATAGAAGCGGCATACATCGGCAAGAAAGGCGCGATTTCACATTAGACTACCCGCATGTGCGTTTCTGCGAAAAGCACTTCGATGAGAGTGACAGTGGTCGCGCGGACCAGTGGCCAGTCGGAGGTGTTGCTGTGACGTCGCAGCGCGATGTTCCGAAACTTTTGCTTGACACTGTGTCGAGGATTTTCGACGGCCATCTTGCGTACTTGTCTGGCGCAAAAAAGGCCGTGGCTCGCAGGTAATAACGAAAAATAGTTTAGTGTAAATCGTAAGTGATGCGCGGAAAAACTGCCATGGTTGCTTATGCATTCGCCTAAGACGACTCGAAAGGTGTAAGTCACCTTCCTTTTTTTTTTTCTTCAAGCGATGCATTGATCCTCCCACGCCCCCCTCTTAAAGCTGTCCACTCCTAAAGTGGTTTGAGGGGCGAAGCTCCTTAGGACCTAGCCTTGTCTTTTGTTGTGGTAACGGTAGAGAACCGTTGCTATAGTAGACGCATGGGTGAGACACAAAAAAAAGTTTTACAATAGACTTCAACGTAGACACAGGCTAATTATCAGCTAAGAGATCGCTGTTCCCGGCGAAAATAACTTATCGAGAAGAGTAGGGATGAGTTGATCTCTACTAAAATGTGCGCAGATGTTGAGGCTTCTCAAGGAAACATGCGACTCAAAGGCACACGTCGAGCAGTATATGTCCCAACAAATTACCCATACTGAAATGGTATCTTGCCACCGGTAAGATGGCGGGTTCATTGAATTCAGTTTCGAGGCACATGCCTCCACTCCAGCAGTCTCTAAATCCTCCTTGCATTTCCTTAAGGCTCTTTCACATGCTGCGATTGCAGCGACAAAAATCGCTCCATTCGCTCTATTTGCTCTGTTCGCAAACCGCCGCTAGTGGCGGTTTCGTTTCACATGGACTGCGAATACTCTGCGATTTACGCTCTGCGAATAGCGCGGCGAGCAACGTTTCTTGTAGCCGTTCTTTGTGGCACACAGTGCAGAATTTTCGAAATGTAATGCAACAATCTGTGCGTTACGATATGATTAGTTTTTCATGAATGGTCACGAAGAGCACGCATGTTTGGTCATTTAACAACACTTTCCAATCTAAATTCCATTTTAAGTTGCGCAACATCGGCCATTACCAAAACAAACACGTCGACGCAATTTTAACGGCACGGTCTGCTCGACGCTGTTTCGACGGGTCTCGACCGAAAAATAGCTCCGCTGCAGCAGCGAACAGAGCGAAGAATTTCCAACTGAGTTGGTCGCTGAGTTGGTCGCTGAGTTGATGGCTGAGCACTGAGTTGGTCGCTCACCGCTAATCGCTACGGAGAGAGCGAACGGCCCTTTTTTTTTCGCTGCGAGCAAATTCGCAGCCTGAAATTCGCTACGTTTTGTGCCATGTGAAAATGCCTTAAGACGAGTGGAAGGCGTAATAAATTTAAATTTCTGTATACACTTTGTGTCACTCAATTTACATTGTATGAGGTAACGCTCGGGTAACGTACGGTTACGCACCGAAACAACACCCACAGCTTCGCCCACTCGTCATGATTCACTTCGTGGAGATGCATGGATTTTTTCCTGCGTCTAGGATCGGGCGCATTGCAAGCATTTTGCACCTCGAATATTTTTGCACTGCCTGCGTGATCAGCCCAACGACCACAGGGACAATACAAAACAATGATGTTATATGATTGCCTCATTGTGCGAGGTCACGTCATTGTGACGTAACAAATTCTGAAAATTTCTGACGTCGTGATGAGGTCATCACGTGACGATTTTTCGCATTAGCCTACTGGCGTTGACGCCGTTGACGCGGGACGCTGACTCCGACGGACAAGTTTCGCGCTTGATGAGACATATAAGCCTTTAGCCTTACATGAGTCATTAAAAAATTGGGGGACCCTTAATCGTCGCCTTTAAGAGTTGAACGCGATAGCGATATCCTGTCCCGAGTGCCTACTTCAACCACTTAGTGCATACTTGCTATGCACCCACTACGTGGTGTTAAGGGAATACGCGCAGTAAGGTGTGTGCAGTTTGTAATGGGTGGCCGGATTTTAACAACGAAATCGTTATGATAGTCGCATATTCTGACGCCCGATGGCAATGTACGCTTGCACCGCGCAATGTTCCTGGGATATTACATGTTATATGGCGACGCCTATACCGGGTGTCCCAGCTATCTTTAGCCAAGGGTTAAAAAACACAATATTTGAGACAGGCGAGTGATATCAGTTGAATATTGCTTACAGCTATCTTGCGGACTACAGGCATTTTGTTCTTTGGTAATTAACGAATTTTTTAATTAGAATTATTTTCTAAACTGATAAATATTGACTTTACGCAAGAAACGGGAGTTTCAAAGTTCGAGGGCGTCTTCAGAAACCCCCTTGCATCATTTGCGATAAAGAAAGATTTACGCGTACCATTTTTTTCCGTGCTGCAAAGAAAGCCCGCGAAATACAAAAAATGCCACGTGACTAGCGCATTCGCGCGCCGCGACCGTGCTGCTCTCAGCCGTGGTTTGAGCCAACAAAATCAGCTGCGACCACGACCCGCCGGCTGCGTTGCAGCAGTAGGGCGATAAGTTTACGGTGGTTTCTTCGCCCGCGCTCGCTACAACTTGCATAGTCACGCGCGCCAACTGGCTGGCAACGAACGAAACCACGTAAAGTTATCGTCGTGCTGCTGCAACGCAGCCGGCGGGTCGTGGTCGCAGCTGATTTTGTTGGCTCAAACCACGGCTGAGAGCAGCACGGTCGCGGCGCGCGAATGCGCTACTCACGTGCCATTTTTTGTATTTCGCGGGCTTTCTTTGCAGCACGGAAAAAATGGTACGCGTAAATCTTTCTTTATCGCAAATGATGCAAGGGGGGTTTCTGAAGACGCCCTCGAACTTTGAAACTCCCGTTTCTTGCGTAAAGTCAATATTTATCAATTTAGTAAATTAATTCTAATTAACAAATTCGTTAATTACAAAAGAAAAAAAATTGCCTGTAGTGCGCAAGATAGCTGGAGGCAATATTCAACTGATTTCACTCGCCTGCCTTAAATATTGTATTTTTCAACCCTTGGCTAAAGATAGCTGGGACACCCTGTATAAAGGACGCTTGCGTTCAGGGTTGCCGTTGGTGGCTACTTTGCGCCAAATTGGCTACTTTAGGACCCCGTCTGGCTACAAAAAATTTTAGGATGGCGCCATGGCTACTTTTTGGCTACATTGAATTCCTGTTTTGGCGCGTTTTGTAGCCAGCTTTCTTATTATTTGCATGTAGAAGAATGAGCAAACCTAAAGACAACCCACTGTTTTCAAACTATTGCGCACAGAAAACGAGCGGACACGTTCGTTACCGGTGAAAATATTAGTCTTCGCGGGGCAGTAACCACCACAGCACAAGTACTAGTCAGGTGGAACTTAGAAGTCTGTTCATTGTTCCTTTTTACTCACGTATTGTCACATTTTGGTTTCGTCTTTTATCCATTATCGTCGCCCTTCGCATTGAGGGTAAATAAATAAATAAATAAATAAATAAACTTTTGCAACTCACCTGTGGCTTGAAGATCAAGCAAGAGCAAAAAGTTGTGCTCTTAATCCTATGTAATAATGTTTTTGCATATTCGAAATCATATTTAACATATAATAATAAAACTGCAGTCAATATACCATCTTTTGTTCTACATGGCTACAAATTTGGCGATAAATTTAAATAGCATGGCTACTTTGGCTACTTTTAGCTCGAATTATGGCTCCTTTTCAAGTCTACCCAACGGCAACCCTTCTTGCGTTTGCGAAGCATGAAAGTTATTTTCACGGCATCTCCATGCAGAGAAAGTTATTTTCGCTGTATTTCCAAGCAGAGGCGTGGCTGTGTGGTAGAACACCTGCTTGCCACGCAGACGGCCCGGTTTTGATCCTCACTCGGACCCGGAAATCTTTTTATTATTTATTTTATTTGCATCTTTCTCGATTTTTCGGTCACAGGCAAGATGATGATTTTTCGCTCACAACCAATGACGCCAACGCCGACGCCGGGATTTCTGCGAAACGAGCTCTTTAACGCTATCGCGTTAAAAGCAAAAATCACGACAACACTGGAATACGAAGAAGTGCATAGACAGGACGCGCGCTGTTTTCCCCCGTATTCCTCAAGGAATAAACAGTTGCAAGGGAGCGCCCATCCTGTCTATGTGCTTCTTCGCATTTCAGTGTGGTCGTGATTTTGGCTCGAAGTTGACTATTGAATCCAGACATGCACCAACTAGCCCAACAGCGAGTACTACTGGAAGCAAGCTCGCAAAGTTAATTGGAGAAGTGTGCGCAGACTTTTAGGCAGTTTTCAATCTTGCGCAACGCAATCGCACCCTTGTACCTGATAAAGCGCTCTTTAACTGTCTTACCTTTTTGCGAGTGGGTTTTGATTGTCATCGCTGGCCAACGGCCTTTGTATCCTAGCTTCGCATGTTCATGTAACTTCACCCTAAAAATGGATTAGACAGATTTTGCATGCAGTTTAGTACAATTACATTTTTACGCATGGAAACAGGTTTCACTTCTTGCAACATGGCAAATGGGTAAATTTAACTTGGCAAGAGGGAAGCGTAGTATAGCGAGTTTAGCCTGGTTCAGAAAGGTTATCGAAGTGAATATGGTGAATTGGGGTAGAGAGGAGGAAAGTAAAGGCGAAGCTATCCGCGGGAGCGGCGCAAGTGGTGTCGAGAGGAGGAACACCTCATAACCATCCTGCAAAAGATCTGGATCTCGCATTCGTCCTGCAACGCTCGGGACAAGCCAAGGTAAACTTATCCCAATAGTTCGGTGACTAAATCAGCCTTCGTAGCTTTAAGTACGTTGAGCGGCGCATAATTTCAGTTACTTCAGCATTACTAACCGGGTGATGTGAGCAGTTGATTAAGGCGTGCTTAGTAGAACATGCACGGAAATAAGGTGGCAACACTGCATAAGATAATAATAATAAGTGAACAGAGAATAAGCTGAACGGGAAGAAACATCAGTCCGTGCGGACTCACAATTATTGAGAGGTGAAGACCTTGTGCTCATGTAACTGGGAAACAACCGGAATCTATTACACACAATACACTTATCGAGTTTGATAGGAACGTAACGGACTACGTGATAATATGCGCGTCAAGCGGTAGCCCAAATACAACTGCCTTACTGTCTGCGATTATCCTGTTGGCAGACCAATCCATAGCAGTGTTTCCTCTGAAAGCATCAAGGAAGTAATTGCGTAACAGTCAGCATGGAATGCGGTGAAACTTGAGTGATTGTGTAATCTACACAAAGCTTGGAATGATATTTTTCGGTATAATATTGTCAGTGTATGGAAATGCCACTCTGGCACGGCCACTGATCGTGCTCTTTAGCACGATCGTTGGAACACGGGCCTGTTTTCGGTGTATAGCCGACCGCAACTTTTGCCGTGTGACAGTACACATTCTAAGCTAATCAAGAGAGGGGAATAGCGATTACGTGCCTCGATTCAGCTTCATTAAAGTCGTGAGAACTGCCTTTTTATAGAACTTAATGTTTAGATTAGTAGACTGAAAGACGCTCATTTTCCTCCCTCCATTATGATGACTAGTGCGTGCGAAAGCCTCTTGCAGAATCTTAAACGTGTTAATAAAGTGCAGGAGCCAAAAGAATAAATGAGTACACGCGTAATACCTTACGTTCACCGGCTCTCGAACAATATGAAGACGGTCGCATCCAGATATAGCGTGCGCATTGTGTTCTCCGCTCCGTGCAAACTGGCCGCGACTTTTCCTTCGGCGGCAAATAGGCAGCCGGCTGCATGCTCTAGAAACACACTACGTGATATACCGCATGTGTTAGCAATGTGGTCCACAATATTCAGACAATGAGGCCGGTGTTTTAGCGATCGTGCGAGAGAGCATCGCTTGGCGGTCAGCAGTGACATCAGAGAGTACTTGGCAGGCCACTGCAAGCGCTGTTGTTGTGCGTCACGCTTTCGCCGAACCACATTTCTTAGGACAGCAAGCAGCTGCACTGAAAGGGAGACAATTGAGTCGTTCGTAATATGAAAGGGCAGGCAGCCAGTACCCTAGCAAGCCCTCACTAGTCTGAAGTGACAAAGAAGTGATGCTCTTGAAGATAGCTCTTGAAAGGTAGTTCTTTTGGTAATCAAAATTCAGTAGTCATAATAATAATAATGATAATAATAATAATAATAATAATAATAATAATTATTATTATTATTATTATTATTTGGTTTGCATATATAGAAAACACGAAGACACAGAGGAAATAGGGATGGAACAGCTGACAACTGCCACCTAGAGGGGCACAACACCCGCCTGCTCCTTCGGGAAGGGGAAACACAGGGGAAAGGAAGACATGAGGGAAGAAAAGGAGAGAGAAAAGAGGAAAGAAAAAAAATAACAGAGACGTAAACACGAATATGTAGTCACATGGAATAATGTATATAAACGCGAGGCCGAATTCCCATTCGCGAGTCCCACATTCGTTGCGCAGCGAGCACTGCTCACGAAGGAATATGGACTTATTGGTCTTAGGTGCAGGACCCTTGACGATTGCCTGCTTGACGAACACCCCCCACAGCGCATGCGCGTCCCCTCCCCCTCTCTCTCCTCTCCTACGGTTCCCCCCCCGTTCTCTCCCCCTGGGAATCCTCTACTGAGCGGCGCGCACGACAGGTGGTGCAACAGCTGCATACTACGCTGGGGGCGCCACGGTAGTTCCGCGGTATGAATATGACGGAGCGCGGACGCCTCATTCTCTCTCCTGTGAAGCGCCGCGATGAGCGCCCGGCCGCTGCCGCGAAACGAGAGCGGCGACGTTTCTCCCGCTCAAGCTAACCGTCTCCCCGCTGCTTCGCATCCACACATTGTTCCCTTTAGCGGGAGAAGGGGAAGTTTTTTTTTCTTTCGCATTTGGTGGCGTTAATTGGTAGAGCATGCGCGGTGGGGGGTGTGGGACGAGGGAAGGAGGGACGGACAAAAAGCCCCCGCAAGCACATGCAAGCAAGACCAAGGAATGGAGTTAACGGGACGTGGGCGCCGCTCCGTAGAGTAGAGGATTCCTAGAGGAGAGAAAGGGGGGAAGCGTAGGAGAGGAGAGAGAGGGGGGGTGTGGGACGCGGGAAGGAGGGACGGACAAAGCCCCCCGCGAGCACATGCAAGCAAGATCAAGGAATGGAGTCAACGTGGGCGACAGACACCACCGGTAGTGCGCGTTATTTCTTGCTTGCACCCACCACCTGCCTAACCATTGCTAAGCAGCCACTCTGTGCTCTCAGTCATGACTCTGGTGACTGTGGTGGTGGTTTACGGGCTTATTGTACTACAATGTTCTGGTTCGCATAGTGGGCGCTTCCCTACTTCATGAAAGTGACCGGACGCGGGAGGGATCGGACACAGCCCCGAGCATAAGATGCTTCGCATCTAAAAAAAAGACCATATGAAAAAGAAAAGTGTCCGTGAGGAGGATTCGAACTTGACATCTCCTGATTTCTAACCAAGTACTCTACCCACTACGCCACGCCGGAACATGCCGAGGGGTTTGTAAAAAAACAACTGTTCAACCAACACACACACCGTGCGACTTCATGTATACATGCCGCACAGTCACGACAGACGCGATCTTCCTTTCCAAATAACAATTGCGTCTTTGTTTGGCACAAACGAACGGCTGCGGGCACCGAATGACATGCCGATAGTGGCAAAGAGCGCTAAGTCTCTAAGAACTCACATCTTATGACTATACTGAACTCTCTCTTCACATCTTAAGTCCGAAAAATATGAAATAGACCTACGAGCAGTCATATTTTGCCGACTGTTACTGCCAATTTTTAATAGCCGTTTCTCGCTCTTGCTACTGGTCAACATGTTTGTTGAATAGGTGCGTACATGATTGAAGATTGAGTAATGTTTTCGCGCAAGCGAAGATATGCCAGTACAGCGGGCGTGCCAGTGTACAGATTTGCAGTTCTATCGATACCTATATAACTAAAGCACCGCTCAGCTAAATACAAATACAATGCGCTGACAAAATATATCAGTGTGTTAGTTCACTAAGGCGTACCAAATTACCGACTGAAAATTATGGGTTCTTACATATGAGTCAGAGAAGAACCGGCTAGTGCGGCCGGCAGCTTTAGGTGACTGCTTGTGCGCGTTGCTGAGAGCGCGTCGCATCGATGGTCATCGCTCCTTGTGTGGACACCGTACACAAGGAAAAAATGGTTCATTTAGATAAACGAATGTCCAAAGTGTACTTTACTGTCATCCTTACACTTTAGAATTGCGTGTACTTAAAGCGAGAAGCGCCGGTAACATGTGAATGGACGCCGCCGGCACACTAAGCTTAACGCTCGCTGGGAGTATCACTGGGTAGGACCGATCTCGGCGCAGCTGAGTTGCGATGGTTCAAGTTACTGCATTTAAGCTTCGGCACCTTTCTAAGTGTTAACTAAAGGTGCAGCTGAAGTAAGTGGAAGGGCAACCATTGCCAGAGATGCGTTTCCGGGTGTGGCGATATCGAACGACGGCTGTTTTTCTGGCCTCCATTGGGTGGCGTTGGAAGCCACAGCTCATTTGCTTCTCGCCAACTGTGCGGCGATGTAACGATTTGCCTGTTTCTGGTAGGACCGACTCCTGCAGACTTATAAACACTGGCAAAATGGAACCATTACAACCAGGCCCGTAGCCAAGAGGGGGAGGGGGGGGGCTAGGGGCTTAGCTGCCCCCCCCGCTTCTGAAATTTGGATGGTGGGGGGGGGGGGGGGGGTTGCTGAAGATAAATAATGAAAATAGGTGATTTTTCAAGGACTTTAACAAGTGCCGCCCCCCCCCCCCCCCCCCCCAAAAGAAACATCTGGCTACGGGCCTGATTACAACAACCCATCCCTGATGCCGAGACTGGTATATGTGCGGGACATGCCCAAAACGTGCATTCATCGATGCTATGTGCTCCGGAAGAATTAACGCCGTTATTGACTCTGCGTGAATAAGAAACAAAAAAGCATGCTAAAAGGCAAAATAATCAGCGTTGGTTCCGTTGTGTTATTAACGCAATTTTTTCTACATTCCAAAGGGAAAAATTAAAATCACGGTGATTTCGCATATATCACGTCTTGCGCTTATCATTCACTTTCTCTGCCCAAGCTAGAAGTTGTGAAAATGTTTGAGACCACTTAGGATAGCATTCATTGGTACCATCGAATCAAACATTCTACATTCAACGATACCGAAACATTACGTCGCATACACCACAGAAACTTGCATGTCACACTGGAAGAAACAGTGCAGGCTCCAGTGTGCACCAGCGCACTGCAGTGAAAATTCCAGCGTTTCCAGCGCTTACCAGTACGCGCCAGCGTCACAGCGTCCAAGCCAACGCCCCTAACAGTGCGACCCAGCTCTGTCCCAGTGCGCTCACCGAAGTGCCAGTGAATCCCAGCGTGTACCAATGTTCCCAGTGTGATCTAGTGCCAAAAAACGTACTGGTGTCACGCTGGGGGGTGCTGGAACGGCACTGGGTTTTTGCAATAGGGTTTAAAGGAATATTTCATTGGAAATTGATTCCTAGAAGTCGCCGGCTATAAATCCCCCTCACCGCCGGCAACCGCCATTTTGTCATGGCGTATGTGACGTCATGTGATCCACGAAGTGTAGCCGCCGTCATCTTCTACTTCACTTTCAGACGCTGCAAATTGTTCAGTTCTCAATGCCAAGCTGAAGAAAGCCGAGATATCTCCATGGTACGCGCAGCTGACCACGAAACAATACCGATGGTCGAATACAGACCAACGCAAAACCAAGTGGCTTGTTAAGTCACGGATCGCGAATGTTCCAGTGTTGTCAGACTCTCGTGCTGCTCGCGTGTTTAAAAATATTTCTGTTATAAATTAAACACTCCATCAACTGCGCTAATATTTGGCAAGCTTGTTCGTGAACGCGCAAGGATTAACCCACCTGACACAGATTATGAGCGAAAATTGGGTGTCATGGTGCCGATAAGTGGACTCGTTTCGGAAACTGAAAGTGACCTAAGATTTTCGGGGCAGTCAGGTACACTATGTTTGCGGTATGACGGAAATCAAGCAACTCGTATAAATTTGGAGTGTTGCCGGCAATTAAAAAGTTCCAACAGAAATTCAAGTATGTTCCTTTGATTGCATTCATTATGGCAGCCACTTACGTTGATCCTCCTTGATGCCACTCACTAGCTTTCGGCCGCTTTCGCTCCCAGTAATAAAAGTCATAATTGTCCTTGGTCATCCCGTTGTTCAACCAGTAGATGCAGTCCCGATACGGGACATCGTAAGTGCGCATTGTCAACCATATTTTGTCTCGAGTGCTCAACATCTGGGTATGCAAAGAAAACAGGAGACGGATGCACACATACGGATGCAGTAACGTGTGTTGCGATGCTGAGCAATACAGCCACGTTATAGCAGTTGCGTCAGCTTCTGCAGCACTAAGGCAGTAATATACCTTATTCGGTAATCGCGGTGTTTAACTTACAGGGACGGACTGAATGCACCACGCACACAGAGCGCCGTGTCTCTGGTGTATTCAGTTCGCCTCTGTACGTTAAAAAGCACGATTACCCAAGATGTACAGTCGTCAGCAAGCTTAACACGAACGTTTCGGCGCGTGACCAGGACTACTTTGACTGATGCCAGCAGCGAAGCTCTGCGCGCTGTTGCCGAGATGATACCTCGGTATGCTTGGAAAGTATATCGGCATGCATGGGCAACATCTCGGCAACAGAACCCGAAGCTACGCGGCGTTAGCGTCAATCAAACTGTTTCAGGACGCTCTGCGGAGCGTTCGTGTTAAGCTTTCTGACGACTGCACAACCAACTAGAACCTATAGCTGCTCTTACTGCAGCAATCTGCCTTATCGAAACGAACCATTATGCACCCTTTACCGCCGAAAAACTTCCGCAGTGCTCACACCGCTGTTCGCAATGTAGTATTTGAAAGGCGAGAACTTCCAAAAGAGAGACTTTAAAACCTACCAGGCAGTGTGGCTAGTTTTCAGAAGAGAAGTATCGTTGCAGTCCATTTTGATTGGTAAGCTCAGTCACTTCCCCAATCGAGGAATTTAAGATAGAAGAATGCAACTTTTCATTTTTGGCGGTAACTCTATGGGTACTGGTATGCGGACTCACCTGATGGAGTACAAAAATGTTAACGACTTTGCCCCGAATGATCAAGCTATAATCATAAGAAATAACCACACCTGTTGCGCGCCTAGAGTAAAATTTTTTTGAAATAACCGAACTCGGGTAGTAAGCACTTTGGGAAGTTGTGCGACGACCTGTTCCTTATTATATTTTGGTTCGTCGGTTTTTCATATTGCTTCTTGTGCAGTGTGCGTATTTATATCAGTACACGGTTTTATTTTCGAACTGCAAATTTGTGCAAGCAACCCTACGATTAGGAAATTTCATAACGTCCTCTAACACTAATGCATAACGTTAAGGACAAATTTAACCACATTTTGCGCAATTTCGTCAATACACGCTGTACAAAATGATATAGAGACACTGACGGTCTGAGAAGACCAAGCTATTCTGTCACTTAACGGCTTAAAGCAATGCATAAGCTCTTACAATATTGACGCACTACGGCGTTATTAATATTAGACACGCTTACAGAAGAACAATTTGCATAAGGATATAGAAGATGTGTCTAGCAACTTGAACAGAGGTACAGTGCAGCTTTCCTCACACTTCAATTGTATTGAAAAAACCAACATTTTTAGCATGAGAAATATCGAATATGAAATCACATAATTCTGTGCGAAAAAGTGAGACTTGGGCAAGTTTATAAGCATCCGTGATGAAACTTCGACGCCCGAAAACACTAGAAACAAGAGAGGAGAGTCAAACAAAGCAAGCGTTTGCTGTTCTCCCTCTAATACGCGTGAGAAAGGTAGGAACTGCGAGACAACTCGCAATTGCAGACATGCAGGAAATAACAGTCTTTCTGATCGCAATATCTAAAATGAATTTTAGTGTACTTTACAATTGTTCAATTTCAATGGTGGTGTTATCAAGTTTACATCCTGAAAAACATGTGACTAAAGCCGGTAAGAGAGTTGCGGTTTTTTTCTCTCGCTTGTATCGGCTACATACTTGCTCTTTCTGCAACGTTCGGTACTCTACAGTATGTTGGCGAAAACCGTGTTTTGGGTTGTTTTGACAAGTGATGTTGGAATTGTTCAATAGTTGTGAATTTTTTTTTGCTGGAGTCAAATAAAGACCTAAATAAGAATGAACGCCAAATAAAGGTTACAGGGGCAGACTCCAAGTAACCTTTAGTCTAAAAGGCTATTAAACTGTACGTTGTATTTGAGTCAAAATGAAAAAAAAAAGGTACATCAGTGCTTGAAACTCCTTTGAACAAAAAATTCCTTCACAGGAGTCATATGTTGCGAGGAGTTACGTTAACAAATGCTATTTCGCGTAACAGAAGCGTATAATTCCAGCAGGCGTTCGGCCTCAGAATTGCGCAATAAGTGAATGGTTCAGGAGCTGCCCACCCATTACAAACGGCTCAGCCATAATTATCATTTTCGGCAGCAACACTTCGCATATATCATAAATTATGGCGTAGTTGTTACTTAGCGACTGCAGCTGCAGTAGACGCCCTAGAATAGTTTAGAATGACTAGTGTCAGGAGCGCATATGTTTCATCACTCGCGCTGTGGTTGAGGAGTTCACCGAGAAGCGAAGTGTGGCAAGTGACACAGAAGCCAATACGGACAGGCTAGGATAACGCCATAGCGTTCCACTATTTTAGAGGCGTAACTTCAGTGTCTTCCACGATTTCTGTTTGTCGCGTGCCATTCTTTCATAGTATTGTCACGTGGTTGTGACGTGGATGAAGACAGGAGTAGGCCTCTTCGAGGTGAACCTCTATATTTGGCCGAACTTGTGGCCGCGACACTGAAACTCAAATTACAGCAGGCAATGCACACTGTGGACTGATATCGGCGCACAGAGCGTCGGTCGTCGAAAAACTGACAAGCGGCGACACGCGTCGGCATTTATACGTGTGTTATCGAACATTCCAGCGTTATCGCTGGCGGCCACGTACGTTCCAGAAGACGTTGTAATGTTCCCGGTATGCGCGCAATCTCAACAAAACAATTTACTATAATCGTGAAGCTTCTCGAACTCTGAAGGCATGGTTTGCGCTGAGGATTGCTGAGTTTTGTGGGCGTGAACCGAATATAGTAAAGAATACAGTAAAAGTGAAATAAGAAACGCGCGCGACATTATCACTAGCTGAGTCGTGGTATGATGCAGCGCTAAGCATAAAGGTCCGAGCGCAAAATTAACGTAACTTCTATGCATGAAAGCTCTAAATAACACCGCAATCGCGTATAACATATAAATGCACGATATTCCGGAAAAAAAGGAGCCTTCCCGAAGTCGGTGGCGCAGTACGTGCAAAGATTTACACCATATTTGAAACAAATTTCAACGGCCTGAATGTATGCTACAAAACAGAGCGCATTGATTCGCTTCGATCAAAGCGAATTTTTCAAAAAACGTGGGCATGGCAGCACATTAAGCGCACTACGTGGTGCCTGCAGCTAGCGCGCAGCATCCCTCTACGAGGGCTGAGGCTTGGGCTTGTTGGTTCATGCTTATAACAGGGAACAAAACAGCGCAAAATTCTGACTGGACACACAAAATGAAGAAGTCACAACAACAGCGTTGTTGTCGTGCCTTCTTCAACTGTACTGTCAGAATTTTGTGCTGTTTTTTCCCTGTTATCCGCACTTAATAACTCGGGTAGTGGTTGTGTTTAGCGATGCTAAATAAAGTTTTCTAAGAATTTATCCTTTTCTAAAAAATCTTTCCTTTGTAAAATATTAGCCGACTGTGACATAAGTTGCAGAATTGATCTGGAAAGGCGAGAAGCTGATGACTTCCACACAACTAATATGTGAAGTTAATCGAAAACATCGCCCACTGGTAACCTGAGCAAGAGGGTGTAATGCACATAAATATATATTCACATCTCGAAGAGACTGCAGTCTTGGCGGCTTCCAACCGGCAGGGTATTTGATGGCATATGCACAGCAGCCAAAAACAAGAGTTAGAGCCGAATGCATTGTAAAAGAGACCATGGTTCTTCGGCACCGATCAACCCACTGTTCACAACAATGCCCTTGCTTTTTTATATCCATGTACTGATCTTGAGAAGACCGTTGTCACGTCTACGTAGGAGCAGCACAAAGCACAGCTTAACCTCACGGCTCTGAATGTATCATTATTTTCTAAGTTGCGCTTTGCTGTGACATTGTTTGTCAATGTATTCCCAAAATATTCACTTATTCTTAGCATACTTTAGCATACGGGGCAGTATCACAGAGGGTAACAAACAACTAGAGAAAAAGGTAATGCCCACGCAGGGAGCAATGGCAAAAAAAATGATAAGAGTACAAATAAGAGATCGGAGGGTGACAGAATGGGTCAGAGAAAAAAACAGGGGTAGCTTTTGTCATAGCTGACATGAAGCGAAAGAAATGGATTTGGGCTGGCCGCGTTAAGGGTATGACAGACGACCGGTGGACAGTAAAAACAACAGAACAATCAGCTAGGGATAGGGAACGTAGTTGAGGAAAGGAGAGAGTTAAAAGGAGTGACGTAATAAGGATGCTCGCCGAGACAAAATGGAATGAGTTCACACAGAATTGCGCAAACTGAGAGCATTAGGTGAGGCCATTGTCCGGCAGCGGACTAAAACGTCCTGCCAATTGTGTATATAACCCAAGAAGACAAACAGCGCAGAATAATTTTTTTCGAAGCAAGCAACCGGAGATTTGAACCTGCGACCCGCCGCTCCGAGGCACAACGCGTAAAACCAGCCGGCCACAAAGGCAAATCGTTCTAACGGCGAGCTGCTTTTATGCAACAGTTTCCGTTGGTGACATGCAAATCTCTGAAGTGCTTCAGCGTGTGAGAAGCTTGTTCGCCATCACCCGCGAGATGGTAAAAAAGGGCCAGAAGGCACCAGAGCCATGTATTCTCATCGGGAGAGTATGGGGATGCTTTCATCATTCCGCTGTCCGCGTCCCGCCAGAGCGCCGCCCTCTTTTTCGGCCCGTATACGCACTCTCCGTGCCAGCCGCGACAGCGCCGCGCGGAGCCGCGGAGACAAGGCGCAATAGTTCCGTGACCTCTGATCAGCGCGTGTGGTGCTTCTGTATCCATGACGACTTCTCCTCACATTCATGCGTGAATTTCTTGCGCGCAATAAGCAGTTGTTGCGTCATTGGTTCAAATACTAGCACGAAAGGTGTGATTCTTTCTAGGCTCACCAAGGAAAAGAAACGAAGAATCCTTTGGATTTGAAACATCAGGCGCAACAAGTGCACTCCGACCGACCACTCCGAGCTATGCAAAGTACCTACTTGCGTATTTCGCAGATATATTGCTGTTAGTGCGTATTGAAACATCTGACCATTCACCCCCCCCCCCCCCCAAAAAAAAAACGATTCGTTGTGCAATGTGGCCCTTTCACGCACACAAACCTTGAAATCATTTTCATACGCTGAATGAAGAAGTTGTCGGATTCCCGTGTTGCATGCTTGGGCAAATGTAAACTTTGAAGCGATCACTCTATCAGTGTCAAGTGGCAGGTATTGCGTTTGCATAACTTAGCCTACGTTCTAACAACAGTTTTGACTTCATAAGGTCTGTTAATGAGCACGAGCTCGTCATCAGCAAAGTGAGGTATTGGGCCAGTTGGTTTTGTATGATTAAAATACTGCGCTACAGTTACTGGAACATAGGAAGTTAGGAAGTACATGGTACAAAGTGGAGAAGACAAGCGCAAACAACCAATGAATTTATTGAAAAAAAAAACATGAAGGAAAAAGGACTTCAGGAAAGGGAAAGATGTGTTCAAGATGTGGGGGGGAGGGGGGGGGCAGAAAGGCTCCCACAAATATGAAGGCCTAACGGTAGTATGAGTACGACTGCCGTTAAAGAACACTGCAAAGTTTGCCTAAGAATAAAGCACTACGCACAGAAGCTATAGAACTAATACATATGCCACGCTTTTCCAAGCATGGAGCAGCATTCCGTTCAATGAACATATATATATATATATATATATATATATATATATATATATATATATATATATATATATATATATATATATGTTATAGGCATGACATTGCTCATAATCTGAAGATTGCTCGTTGCGTTGATTAACTCTTGTGTTTAGTGCCCTTCAAAAAGTTTTCAGCCTTTGCTACAGTAATGTGCCAGGGACGGAGTGGCTGGTGACGTGCTCAAAGAAACAGATCTACATTTGTTAGATGTGTGATCATGCTGTGTATTGGATCCCACTGCGTTTGAAAAGTTGTACATCAGCCAGTCCGCTAGATGCCTTAACGATCGTTTGAGAGAACACTGTTGGAATGTAGAAAAGCGCAAGAATGGTCCTCTAGCTATTTACTGTAGCACGTGTGGATTTCAGCCAGAATTTGATGAAGGTGACATGATTGTGAACAGTAAAGAACACGCAGTCCGTGAGCTAATAGAAGCCAAAATGATTGAGAGGTGAGGCGCGTGGAGTGTTGCGCGCCTTCTGTTAGTCTGTCCGAAAAGGAACTTACTTTCCTTCGTGCCGATTTCAGATCGTTTCCAGTCGCGCCTGTGTGACATGCGCACTATTTGCGCATGTCACACCAGTTCAAATGACACGCGCCTATTTCTATGCATGTCTTTCTCTGCTATTTAAAATAAACATTTATGTATAGAGCTTGTGTCATGCTGCTCACTCCGTCATTGTCTAAGTGTGCCCTATTTTCCTGACATTATGTAGCAACAAGCCAAGAGCTACTCTTCTCGACTTCACTTCTAGATTGGTCAAAAATGGCTGAACTGCCCATTTACAGACATGGAAACAAATACGTACCACTTACTATGGACTTGTCTAGACCTAAGGAATAATGCTCTGATCTTTCACAGCAAGCTGTGCACTGCTTCAGTCCCTTGAACGGTCAGTTGTCTATGCTGCGCACATGCATAAAAACATTCAATCAGCTTCTGCAGAATAGAGGGCTTACAGTACACAAGTAGTACATACCAAACGTGATAGCTAAACACAGGTGTATGTTGATATACGAAATATGACCTTGAATGATGAGCTCAGGATGCATTAAGAGCAAGTATTAGTGGAGTAATGAATTTTGCAGACAAATGTTGCTGTGGATTTTATGTCAAGCTTGCCCGCACTTGAGTACTAAAAAAGGATGAAAAACACAGCTTGCCAAGAATTAATTTGCATAGAAAACTGCATCAGCACTCTCATCACAATAATAAATAAATCAACGTGTGGCCTATGCGCACAATGGATAGTAATGAGCCAACCTTATGGTATTTCATGATGAATGTGAATATTTCAAGATAGCTCAAGCTTTTGTAGAAGCGTAAGAACACCAGAAGGCACAGTAATGATTGAACACTGTTATTTTTTCTGTCGCCTCTGCTGCTCTTGCATGGTTTTAAATCTTGGGTATGTTTTGCCAATATGCCTAGATTTGAACTCTTCAACAAATGAACGTTGTTGCACTAAAGTCAATTCATATGCATGCCTCGTCCTGTTCACTACAAGTGTCTGTTTAATTCAATGAGCTCTTAATTGAGTACGTTGCCCGCCGCGGTGGTGTAACGGTTAAAGTGCTCGACTGCTGAGCTGAACGTAGCGGGTTCGATCCCTGCTCCGGTGGTCGCATTTCAATGGAGGCGAAATGCTCTAGGCCCGTGTGCTGTGCGTTGTCAGCGAACGTTAAAGAACACCAGCTGGTCAAAATTTCCGGAGCCCTCCACTACGGCATCTCTCATAATCATATCGTGGTTTTGCGACGTATAAAACTCCACATATTATTATTAATTCACTACGCGTATTTCGTCCTTTCATCGCTAGGGTCGCGTCCAGGCAGACTTGATGGCTTCAGGTAGCATGCGAGGGTTCATTGGCCAGCTTGCCAGTCGCCAAAAGTGGCACTAGCATGCACTGTTTGGATTAAACAGAGGTTCCCAATGGGATGAATGGAACATCTACCGCTATCGTAGCCACATTAGTGGAGCATCACGTGCACTACCCAGAGGTTTCAGATCCATTGCTTGGCAGCAGCAAGAGTCTCTTTCGTTCACTTTAATTTCTACAATTTGTCATAATTACCACACTATAGTTCAAAACTAAAATAATCTCCGCCGTGCCTTCCTTGGCTTCATTGAATGTTCTGTTGAGTATTTTGTGTATAACAAGGAAAATGAGGCCTTAATCTATTCTCTTGTTTTGTCAGTTCAATTTCGTAGTGCTTGGCACGCTACAAAATCAGTAACCGCACTGTCCAGAATTCTGTGATCAGAAAACGTGTTGACATATCAGAAATGACATTCTCCAATTAACAAACGCATAAAATAATTGAGCACTGTAACCACATTCCATGAATGATACATCTCTATTGTGAATACTACATATAAAACCCGCCTTTCGGCTTCATCCGTCTTTGCAAAGCACAAAGGAAAGTGAGAACTACGTACCATACAATCAAGTACTGTTATTGATACACCATTACAGCCTAAACCATTTATGTTACGAAGCTTCTGCAATAGTGCTACTTCACTAATAAAAGGATGGTATAAGAGAGAACATGTTTGTTTCATCAAAGATATATAATGGCAGGACTAATAATTGACACCGTTCTTTCCCAGGCAAATACCTGAACAAGCAGAGGATGCACTAGCTTAATAAACTTATTTGAGCTGACACACTTGTCTGTCAATGATAATTTATATATGCATGCTGTACTACTTCCAATTAAGCTTGCAATTGAATATTCACACTCACTGTTAATACTTGCACATAAAATGATTGGCACATTTGTATTGCCTTCTCCTCAGTTTCCTGCGCAACAAAATCAAAGGTCTTAAACATACGGCTCCTGTATCTCTAGCCAGCAGCCCAGCTTTCGTACGACTGTCTTCGTCCCATATTTTCTTTCAGTCATTTAATAAGTATGTTCATGAAGTACACAACAAGACTGGTGTAAGCATTTTTTTCGTAAGGTGCCCCACGCGGTCACCATATGCTTAAACATAGCCTCAAAATAAAGACTCGATATTTCAGCATTGGCGCCTCGATTTCGGTCATTCTATAGGCTATATTGGTGATGGGTTTTGGTGCCCCCGTATTGGGCTGTTCACTTCGCTGTGTTGTATCTTTAACAATTAAACAAACTGTGCTACAGTACAATGCAGGCGCGTAAACAGTTTGGTTGGTGCATTCGATGTTACATGACTTCGGGAATCACGTCGCAATATACAAAATTTTTTCTTAACATTCGTTTAACAGCCCTCGGTGGCAGCGCCCATGTGTCTTACTTAAAATTATTTATATATTAGTGTCGACATGTTTCTGGAAACCCGACATCAAATATCCTATAGAAATCACAAACATAGTGAAACATGCTATCGGAGAGTAGATGAAGAGAACGAGAACGAGGCTGCATAAGCGACTCGGTGAACTGTTCTTCGCTGCGAGCTGTACCTCCGAAAC
>JALIZH010021556.1:0-31619 GCA_030522465.1 Rhipicephalus appendiculatus
AAACGTCAAGAAAGAAAAGTGAACGAAAAGATAACTTCTAGGTGACTTACACTCCCAGACTTAAAAGTACATATATATACCCAATAAAGCGGACGGGAGCATGACCTCTGCTGTAGCTCAGTTGGTGGAGCATCGGACGCGTTATTGGAAGGTCGCAGGTTCGGTCTCTCCCAGCGGCAAGTAATCTTTTCGTCCACTTTTCTTTCTTCACATTTTCATTACAGTCACTACTAATAACATCTCCTGTACTTTCCTTGGCATCGTTGTCTCTTAGATCTCATTAATATTGTGTTCAACAAAGCAAAACGAGCCCTTAATTTTCCACTTCTTTCCTCCAGTCTACGACAAGGTAGCGCAAAGCTGTGGCGTGCGCAATGTTGCACTTATCTTATTATAAGTGTAGTCACAATATAAGTTTGTCACAACTCGTTACAGTACGCGGAAAAGCAAGCTACGCGTCACGTTTCACGGGATTACGTGCCGTTCTATACTCCTGGCCACCACGCCCGCCGACACCGTCATGGCACAGCTTCGAGCGATCACTTTTCTCCGCGTGCAGGTTCCGTGCCCGCCTACTGTGAGATAATGTGGACCACACTGGATGACTCTTTCATGTGAGATTGCACTTGGTAGGACTGAAACAGGGCAATACCGTGCAAGGCGTGTGCATGGATGGAGCCACCTGGGTACAGATCCTTAGAAATATGTTAGTGGTGACAAAGATGTACATACGCCATGCTTTGACGTGAGAACTCGAAGAAGCGAGTATTGTTTTAAGTGCAGAGCAGTTAAGTTGTCCGAGTTGTCGTCCATGAGTGCATTTCATGTGGCGTGAGCACGCTCCCTATAATGCGTTTAGCAATGCTAACATAACGACGCTAGCAATGCTCAAACCGGGCTATACACGATTTTATTTTCGATTCATTGGCATTGTGGGGTTTTCGTGGCTTATGTAGTAATATGAAATGCTCATGGTCACGAAACGGTGAATGTACCAACCCAAGCGTTTCAGTGCGTGCGAGTTTGCCGCAGCACCGTTTGTTCATTTGATACGGTTACAAAACTGCAACGTCATCAGTCCAAGATGTCGGCGATAGAGCGCGTCCAGAAAGTGGTGTGCGATTGTTGCAAACAGCGCTCTGCCTCTTCTGCTTCCTCCTTTCCCCCCTTCGTGTCGATCGCTGAAGCGATAGCAGTTTTCTCCCCCCTTTTTTTCTCCCCCTCCTTCCTAGGTTAAGCTACAAAATAATCTTGCACGAGGCAATAAACGATCATTTGTCCAGCCACCGGTCGTCTGCGTATGCTTGCCGTGGCTGAGCTGCCGGCTATGTAACAATAATCAACGAACGAGGTCTAAAATATTATAAGTAACCCAAATAACTGAGCAGTAATCGCAAAAATAAACTTAATATCACTGAAAAATTGGCACCTGAGAATAGTAAATTTTAGGTTCTAAGCGAATTCGAAGCGAATAGTGATTTGGTCGAAGAAAAGAATTTGAATAGTATATATCACATATTAAAAATGAGCATATTTCTCTCGACCCAGCTAACCTGCACAATATTTTTTTCAATTGAAACAAAGCATCTGAAAATGTTATATTTTTTTTTTTTGGTGCAAAGCGAAGTTGAAGGAACTTTGAATACTACCAAAATCTGACATTCGGTACAATGCACGTGACAACCTGCAAAGTACGTTACGTTTTAAAGTTTACTGTACTTAGTACATAACACGCTTAGAGCACAACTGGTATAACAAGCTCTTAAATGCGAAGCATTTTTTTAGCAAAATGGAGGCACTTTGAGCGTTTCTATCTACGTATTTGTGTATCTATCTATCTATCTATCTATCTATCTATCTATCTATCTATCTATCTATCTATCTATCTATCTATCTATCTGTCAGCCTACATCTGGGTGCTCTCGTGATCACCTCTTTAACTCGGTGTAGACCAAAATTCGTGGAGGGGAGTAAGAATATGACTGTCAGGCCACGACACGAATAACGTGAAAATCCTGTTGCAAGTGTCGTCACTTTCCCCCAGATACGTGTGGCACATACCCGTATACCACGAGCCGCGGTACGCAGGTATGCGCCACATGTGATTGACAGTTTATATCTACCCCGAAATGGCAAATACAGGCATTAGTGACTCTTACGTGACAGCGTTCACAGAAACTGACCTCGGCAGCCTAGACCCGACGAATGGAAATGTAAAGAATCTGGATCTGAGCAGGAATGAACCCAAGCGTTCTGCGTGGCAATCAGGTATTATACCACATACAGGTATACAGGTATTATACTACGCTAAGTCTACAAACTTCTTTTGTAAAAAGACACTAGTCAGACGTAAGACCGGTGCAGCTTCAATCATGGTTGCAGTGCTGGCTATGTAAAGTTAAAACAAAGCAATAAACATTACACATGTAAATCCATGACACAGACGTCATGGCGAGTTAACTTTAATTGTGGTTCCCATGGTGTCTCCACTGTCATAGTAGTCTAATAAATATTACATTTGTGTTCTTTCGATTCAGCAAGCTGTATTCATGCACTGCTCGACACCGGGGTAATACGCTAACAAAAGTTACAAGTGATATTCCCATTGTCACACCATCAAGCGCACTTTCGATAATATTGACGTCTGGGCTCTAACATGAGTGCTGATGTTGTCAGATCATAAGTTATTCACCAGTAAATGTCAGTGTAGTGGACGTTCCTGGTAAGCCCACGATGTGCACACAACTGCTGCACTCAATGTCGATCGACCTAGTTGCTGTATTGAGAGAGCACTACGATCCTAGGCGACATGAAATCAACGAAAGTTGCAAGTGTTTATATCGTTGTCAAGCGGAGGGCGAACCTATTAATGAATTTCTAGTAGACATTCACCGAATAGCTGATAATTTCAATTCACATTGGATCGCATGCTACGAGATCGCAGTGTGCGTGGTTTCCGGTGGATTTCACTGAAAAAGCAGCTGCTTGCAAAGGGGAATTAGCGTTAGAGGAAGCTGAAGCGACAATCCTTTCAGCTAAGGCTGTAGATGGTGGCGTGAAAAACATGATCGTTACGGCCTTGACACATGTGTTAAAGGTGCAAAGGTGCAAGCATGTCAGAAACAAGCACCACAGGACGAGAGGCATGTTGATGTACGTCATGAATGCGCAAGGCGCAGGCAGCTCCTGTATTTACGAGATGCATACAATCAAGAGGCACTGGACGAAGCCACGAAAAATATTTGCGTCATTAACTCACCGAAAGGGCTCTTTTGCCACAACAGAATTCGAACTTCCCCTGATGGTTTGACCACGGGAACCATTCCTGCACACCATTTAGTCGCGACCATCTACCTTCCGAATGGCGTGGCTTTTAACCATTTTGGCCTAATCTACTTTGATAGAGTTCTTTAACGGAATTGGTACCCGCCCTGTTGCGAAAAGTGCAAAGGGAATCGCTCCTTGTTTGATGCGAATGGTGTATTCCCCAGACATCGTGCCCAAACCAGAAAAGAGCTGCGGATACATGTACTCGTACTGTTTATCTTCAACCCAGCAAGAAATTTGACCACACCAAGAGCTTCGATAGCTGGAAGCCCTAACAGAACACACTGCAGTGGCTCTACAACGTACAATGTTTGTCGCGTTGTTTTGCCTTTCCACACAATCTCTGCTGAAAAACAACCATTAACTTCGAGGCGCCGGTTTACAGCACTTCTCAGCACAGCCTGCGACTTGTCTATACAACATGGTATGCCAGGGAAATTGGGCGGAACGACAGTAACTTCCGCTCCTGAATCAATTTTAGCACTTACGCTTATCCCGTTGATAGACAGTTCTGCGTATCGGGCATTTGGTCCGTTAAGTGTCCCGAACAAAAAAGTTCTCTACGTCGCCTTCTAGTGCAGACACGCCCACCTGATTTTGGTTTCTCTTGTGGCATACGCGGGCGAAATGTCCCTTGATTCCGCAGTCACACCGTGCTGAACGTGCTGGGCACTGGGCTCTCGCGTGGCTCGAACGTCCGCAGAACTGGCACCCTTGCCGTCGCTGCTGCCCCTGCGACCCACGCTGGAGCAACTGCCGTTGTTTTCCTGTTGTCCCGTCCTCCCAGGTGCTGGAATATTTGCTCGATGTTCGTTGGAACGTGTCAAGTTCACCTCTCGTCGCCTTGTTGCTGACGGCCCGGAGTTCCTGTTGCTGCCGGTGAACTGTTTTCTTGAGTTTGGCCTTCACAAGAGCAGTCGCTAGCGTAAGGGTAGAATCCATCTGGAGTGCTTCTGACAGTTGTGCGTCTTCGAGACCAACAACGAATCTGTCGCGGATCATTCGCTCTCAGAATTCAGCAAATTCATAGCGGTCGGCGAGCTCGTGCACGGCGGTCACAAAGTTGTCCGCACTTTCTCCGGGTTCTTGCTTCCGGCGGTGGAAATTTGCGCTTTCGTAGACTATATTCTTCGTGGCCACAAAGTGAGTGCCAAACTTTTTCTTGACTATCTGGTAGCTCGAGACTCCTCTTCGGTAAGGCCAAAAGTCTGGAAAATTTTTCTGGCCTGCCTGCCCATGGTGTACAAAAGGGTTCGCACCTGGGCTTGCTCCGTTCGTTCGTTGAGTCGCGATGTACAGCGGTAATCATCGAATGATATGATCATTTCCGGCCATTCGGAAGTCCGGTCGAAGTTGAACGGCGTCGGTGGCGAGATGCCTGCCGCTGGCGGGGCTGCCATCGTGCCGGTCGAACGCAGGGTGAGTGCCGCAATAGCAACTAGGAATGGGAGGCTCATCCCACTTCTGACACCATGTCGTATCCGCTCTACGCCGAGTGGTACGATGCGATAGAAAGACAGACGCCACTCCGATGTCACTACCTAAAAGAACCCCGTGTTTATTCAACAGCCGCTTTTTATCCCTTTACACCAGTGACGTCATAGGGCAGCACACTAGTGCTCGGCCCGAACAAAGATAACGATAACACTACACATACTGGCACTGTAAACAAAATGAAGAGCTCGCGTTTAATGTGGCTAAGCAAAGTCTTAACGCAGCCAAGGTTCTCGTCCATTTCGATCCTTCGAAGGAACTTAAAATTGAGTGTGACGCGTCTCCGTATGGTGTGGGCGCTGTCTTGTTTCATACGATCTGTAACGTTCATAGGCCCATCGGTTTTCGTTCGCGAACATTAACTCAGGCGGAGCGCAACTATTCATGGCTCGAGCGAGAGCACGGGCACTGGTACTTGGTGTAACAAAATTCCGTGACTACCCTCTAGGCCCAGAATTTGCATTGGTGACTGACCAACAGCCGTTGCTGGGCCTGTTGATATCAGACTGCCAGATGCCCATAATGGCCGCTGCACTTATACAACGGTGAGCACTCCACCTAAGGGCCTACCGCCACCTGCTGCAGTACGCGCCAGGACGACAAATGCTGAACGCTGATACACTCAGCCGACTTCCGCTGCGAACTTCGGAGACTAATGACGACGGCGAGCCTCCTGAATATGCGCTTTCGCCAAATCAGCTGAACAATGGTGTCATGACAACTCGTGAGCTGAAAGCCTTGACCTCTTCTGATCCTGTTCTGGCAGAGGTCAAACGGTATTTACTACAGGGGTGGCCTAAAAACGCAAACGGACTGGCAAACGCCATACTGCCGTACATTGACCGTATACTTGAGCTATCCGTAGCACATGAACTTGTGTACTGGGGTAACAGGGTTGTAATACCAGACGAAGCAAGAAAGTGGGTGCTGCATCTTCTACATGAGACTCACCAGGGCTCACCGGCAATGAAATCTGTCGCGCGTCCTTTGTTTTGGTGGCCATGCCTAGAGATAAATATTCTAGAGGTGTCTGCTCAGTGCCAGAACTGTGTGCAAAGTTTGCCGATGCCAAATACGGTGGCCATGAACTGGCCTGAAATCGGCGAAATGTGGTCCCGCATTCACATTGACTACGCGGGGCCGATCTGTGGTAAAATGATACTCGTAATCGTCGACGCTCACAGGAAATGGCTCGAAGCCGGACCTACGTCGCATGCTTCAAGGGAGGCCATCATTAACTGTTTGAGCGGCATTTTCAGTAGGTTTAGAATACCACGCACAATCGTTTCCGACAACGGGACTGAATTTCTGTGGCACATACGCGTGTGTGAAGATGATAGTGTTCTGATAAGCCGCATAGATTTCTGTGGCACATACCCGTTTGTTGGGACAACTGTTACCTTCATTTTTAGTGGACCAGTAGTAAGTAGTGGGGTTCACCCAATGTCTATAGCGCGTACCCATTTATGATGCCCACGAGCGTTACCACGGAACCCGGACATGAAATGCTCGACCAAGAACAGCTTCGCTGTTAAAAGTAAGTTATCAAATGAAGTTGAGTCCGAGAAAAAGGTGAAAAAACAGAAGCTGCTGACGTCGGTGAGCTTTGAACACGGCAAGGATTCCGTGACATGAGGAATTCTAAACCATTGATCTGAGATCTATTGATCGAGAAGGCATTCGTCAGGGCTGAAACAAGCTACAGCTCGATGCTTTGGTGCCGTGACTTGTTCGTCTCATGCTCGACACGCAAAAATGTCGTTTCATACCTCATGGTATCCCACTGGCTGGCAATTTTTCCTTTTTTGCAAGTATGCACACGAAAACTCTAAAAACTAACTCGCGCATCAAACTTGCGCTAAGCTATGGAAATAATGAAATGAAACGTACCGTTCGAAGACGCCCTGAAAATTTCCATATTACTAGCGAACACGCTCAAGGACACCAGAGAAAGAAACAAGACAACCGCTGTTTCTATGGTGTCCGTGTGCCCCAGTCAACACCAACTAGCCCAGCTATATGGCTAAACGTCCTGAAAGTTGAAACAAATTCTCCTAATGCACGGACGTTGGGAAATGTACACGCAAACTATTACTGGCTCGAAATCCCTTGTGCCACTTTACAAAAGGCGTGTTGCCGCTGATAACCATGATTCCGATAGCGATCGAATCAATTATTGAATTCCTGAGCTTTTCATCAGTCCATATTTTTGTCGATTTGAGATTTATTTATTTTGTTACTTTTGCACACTCAATCTCGATGCATTTTGCTGCTGTTAGTGCAAGAATTGTTGCTCGTGCAATGAAATTTGATGGAAATATCTGAAAGCGAGCGCAATGAGATGAAACAGTCGAAACCAAGTATTTCACATCTTAGACATATAGAGAAACTACCATCGGTTCGTGACCGTAATTTTGGTCGCGGTGTGAACTCAATGTTTGTGTTTTACATCATGACAGATTTGTCCTAAATTGACGCAAATGCAGGATTAGTCGCGTGAAATGAGATAGCAAACATAGATTACGATCTTTTTTTCTCTCCGAGGTATAAACTCGTTCACAGATATATTTCTGAAGACAGCGCGCGAGCAGCACGAAATTTTACACGTTACTTATTTCAGTACAAAGATTTATGAAAACAGGTTTTTTCGAAATAAAATTTTCTGGTTAGCGAGAGCAGGTCTCTTCGGACGGTGTATATTTGTGTTATATTTCTCATGTTAAGGTAAAACTCCACTGTAATGCCTAGTCCGTCGTTTTCTCTTTTTTTTTTGGTGTAGTTTTCACGTGCTTTGCTTTGCTCTCTTCCCCAGCCTCTTGCGGTACACTACAGTTCTTTAATTGTACTTACAACTTCCAAGAATAAAAGCAATAATGAATGAGGCTAACAGCAGGAAAAAGAACGTTCATTTTCTGCCAGGCACTTTGACATCTCAATTAAATAACAGCCGTTCTAAAAGCTGCGAATATAAAAATAGCTTGGTGAAAATAATGACAACATAAAGAGAGAATACTAGAATGTAATGCAACGCCTTGCAATTGTGAGAACAAGTAAGCTAAAGCGTTGGTTAAAGCAGCAAATGCGGTAGTAATTAAGACAGGATGCCTCAAGACTACTGGATACTATTTGTTGAGTCTTTAGTAGGTACGAGGAGAAGATTCACTTTTCTTTCGAGAAGGCTTGCAAATTCGCGATCAGGTAAAAATTTAAGGTAGCTTCCCAGTAGTGGTGCCAAGCGTAAGGAAGTGCGGAGCTGGGCAGCCTTCTTTTATTGCAATAGCAATTATATGGACACTCTCGGCTGATTTTCGCCGTCGCCGTCTCTCGACGCCGTCATGTCCTGGATATGTATATGTATGTATATATATATAAAAAAGGCATCAAGAAAAATAAATGAGTAGGAAAAATTTCAAACCACCTGACCGGGGATTCGAAGCAGCGACCCCTCGCTCCGCAGCCTGCTGTGCTAGCCAACACAGCCACACGCCATGCTCGCGCCAGCGATATAATGGCGAGCTATTCATCTGCCATCTCTTGGAATCCAGTCACATGCTCCATTGGCCGCTCGCGGCACGCAGATCTCGGAACAGCTTGAGTGTGTTGCCTATCACGCAACGCTTTTACAGTTTCTTTCAAATTGAAAACTGCCCTTGAGATGCGCACGAAAAAGTGGCTCCATTCTGTACGACGCAAGCTGAAGGACCCTCTGAAGTGGCGCGCCTTGCTGAGCGATGGCAAGCCGCCCTCCTCAGCGAGGTCTACGAAGACCAGGAGTGGGCCGTCCAGCGGGCCAGGGCTGTCGCCGAGGAACTCGGTAGATGTTCCTCGAACGGTGGATCCCTGGTAGCCTAGCCCCGGGCACAACCGTTGGGCAAAATAAAGTTTATTCAACTCAACTCAACTGTACCACTCATGATGTAGAAGGAAAAAAAGAACACCCGGTACACTTGGCGCCAGACGCCACCGCGTGGAAGGAGATGCAGAAAGGTTATTCCACGTGCCGGAGTTAAAAAAAAAAGAAGTATCAAACTGCGTCGAAAAGTCATATAATCATATAATCAATCCTTGCGCAATCCCCCCTGAGTGAGTATGAGCCATGTCAGAGGCAACAACAACAACAGCGTCGGCTTCTGCATTGTGGACACTCGCAGCACGTTGCTCACATGCAAACACGTAACAAATGCGACATTTGTAGTTCACGCTAGTCCATTTGTATGCCTATGCGTCCTTTTCGAGCGTCCTTCTGTGTGCTGCGGCGGCGCGTTGCAAGTATCGAGCTGCTTGTCGTTCTTCGTGTGACAAACTAATTTCTAGCTATGGCATTCATTTCTTCGCCCTAGTGGCGAAACTGTGAATTTTTCTCTTCTGTTTTCTCTACCTTTCCTCCTCTATTTCTTTCTTTTTCTCTTTTTCCGTTTCTTACTTCCTTTTGGTTACTTTATCTCTATTTATTTATTTCGCGCTCTTTATTTATTTATTTCTCTTTAATGCTCTTTCTATTTTTCTTCCTGTTTTTAATACGAAAGTGTTTTATGCCGCGGTCCACCAAGATTTGAGTGACGTATTTCCGTCACGGAAATGACGTCGAAAAAATGCACATGATCAGAAGACAAAGAAAAAAAAGTTCCGTCAACGGGAGTCGAACCAACGACCTCTAGGTCCGTGACAAGAGATGCCGGGCACGCTATCCACTGCGCCACGGTCACATAGTTGGCAGGCGCTAAAAACAAGCCTTTTATATCTACCACTGTCCTCCCACAGTGCTCTTGCTAAGAGAAGTAATGCATTATGACCGTAAAATGCACGATTAGTTTCTTCAAAGCGTTGTTTCTCCGCGTCCGTCCCATTCGTGCAATTTTGCCGACGCATTAACACACTGCCAGGTGGCGACCTTACCCCTGCCATCCACACTCGTAGCATCCGTCCATAGCAAAAATAGCTGTGCGACGCGCGAGTGCGTCGCGTGGCCGTAACTCCGCGTCCCTGGCCATGTTCCTAGCTCGCCCCGCGAAAAATCGCAGCCGGCCAACGGGGAAGACACGACGCGCGTTGTGTTTCCCTCTGGTCGGGCAGCGTTGTTCAATAACTCTAACATGCCGCGAGTAGCCGAACTTAGCCCAAGTTCGGCGCCCAATCATTGAGGCTCTTCTGGCTGTCACACCGCTTTCAATGACTCCGCTCTCACCTTACAGCTACCACAAGCATCTATGACCACAAGGGTTCCTTTAATCATTCATCATAGACGTTAGTCGTCGGGATACAGATGTACCATCAAGCGTCAACGTGGATGCATCCACGTTAAAGGGTGTTATAACTGTCAACACACCAATAGACATCGAGCAAGCTCTCTTATATCAATGTGCAGTAAACATTCGACTACTTCTGTAAGGACACGTTTCACTTTCGTGTTATACCCATTCCTATGACGGAGGGATCAACCATGTTTTTTCTTTCTTTCTCTCTCTTTCTAATTCTCGCTTGCTTCCTGTTTTTTTTCCTCTCTTTTTGTACGTGGTTTTGGACGGCGTTATGGCAAGCGACGACAGCATTTGCGACAGCACGGGCCCCCTAAAGTGCTCCGCACTTATCATCATCAAGGTGCTCGAAGAACAAGAGGAAGTGGCGCGAGCGTACGCTCAGTATGCTATAGATGGCCATGCCATTCGTGGTTTTAACTGTGTTACGCCAAGCGACGATGACAGCATACGGTCACAGCCTACGACAGCATACGACAGACCGGCCCACTAAAGGTCTCCGCACTTGAAAGGAATAAGTAAAGGGTACAAGAATAAATGGTGCACAAAACGGAATAAGGCATGCAGATGGAAGGATGGTAAGGTCCAAAATTGTAGTGAAGGATACATCACAATACTTACAGAGAACGCGAGAAGGTCGGCACTCGACGCGCAGTCGCCAACACGTTTCCCATTATGGCGATGCCTTTCGAGGACTTCACCTAGTTTGCCACATCCATTAAACTTCCCTGCCCCCCAGTGATCAATGTACCAGTTCCGTGCATTTCGAGAGTGAGCTAGTAAACAGAAAATAGCCAGTTATCTGGAAGAGTTGCACTGATTGCTTTCGGAATAAGAACTAGGTGTCCCTGAGCAGAACCTTCTGTAAAATTTATTGGGCTGCTATGAAGGCAGACCCAAATTTTCAGATGATGATGATGATGTGTGGTGTTTTGTGGCGCAAGGGCCATGTGATGGCCAAAGAGCGCCAGGTCATTGGACAAGAGATGTGAACAATGATAATGGTAAGTGGCTGTATAAGGGCCTTAAAATTCCTCGTGCTAAGGCGGGTAAAACGTAGAACGTATTAAAATCATGAAAGTGACGTGAAATGTGTGTAGTGAGAATGAATGGCGAAAGGTCGTGATAATAAAACCATGATGGAGATATATAGGCATTAGCACAAGTGCATCGTGAACGCCCTTGCGTCCAAGGGCCGCGAGGTAGGTGCTTTGTTTAATGTAGCCACCGCAGCATCGACCTCTCTTGAGAGGTCGTGCTACGGAATGCCTCGGTATATCACATGAAAAGTATGTACGTCTCTTAAAAATGCCAACAATGATTCAGGTTTGAAAAGCGGATCCCTACCGATGAACATTGATGGGTGAAATTGTATTTGCTGTCGGTAGGGTAAAGGAAAGTGCTTTTTTCGTAGCGTGTCTAATTCATTGCATTGGATTAAAATGTGAAGCACGGTTAGTGCTTCACCACATCTGTCACACAGAGGTGGATCGCCACCGGACAAAAGGTATGAGTGTGTGCTGTGTGTGTTTGCCCTGTCCTTAGCCTTGTAAGTGTAACTTCTGCGTGGCGGGATTTTGACACTGGCGGCCAATGACCAAGTTGCGGCTTAATAACGTGCAGTTTGTTTTGTGTGTGCCGATCCCATGTTCTCTGCCCATAGGCCCTGAGCTTTCGTTTAAGAAAAGGTTTTAAGGCAAGCGCAGGAATTTCTAGTGATGTATTGGCAGTGGTTGCGTCGACGGATGCAGCTAGCTGGTCCGCCAACACGTTTCCTTGTATCTCGCGGTGTCCCGGCACCCAGCACACTACGACATGCTGTTTGAGTGAGTAGACTGTGCATAGGAGTGAGTAGAGAGATACAAGGACAGGGTTTTTGTGTTTTTTCAGGCTTTTTAGGGCTTCTACCACGCTTAAGGAATCGGTGTATATTACTGCACTTGGTAGCTTTAATTGTTTAATGTGTTTGACGGCCGCGAATACCGCGTAGGCCTCAGCTGTGAATATACTTGTATTAGGGTGAAGAGCATCCGAAAAGGATGGACCGACCGCAGCATAGGAGACAGAGGTATCAGACTTGGAGGCATCGGTGAAGAATTCTGGATAACCGTATTTGAACTGCAATTCAAGGAAGTATGTACGTATGTGTGGAATAGGCGCGTGCTTTGATACTTCCACGAAAGATACATCGCAGTCTATAAGCTGCCACTGCCATGGCGGCAGATATGCAGCGGGAGCCATCAAACGGTGTTCTAGAAGTGGCACACCCGTTTCCTCAGCGAGGCCCCCTCACACGAAGTGAGTAGAGCTGTCTCAACGAAGGACGGTGGTCGAATAGGACAGAACTGGACAGCTCATTGATTCTGTAGTGTGAGGGGTGTTCATTGTGTGCGTTCACTTTGAGATAATATACAAAGGACATGTAAGATCTCTGCAGGTGAAGCGACCACTCGTTCGATTGTAGAGGCTGTTTACGGGGCTGGTGCAAAAAGCTGCCGTGGAAAGACGAATGCCTAAATGGTGGACTGGGTCAAGCATTTTCAAGGCGCTTGGTGCCGCAGACTGATAGACGATCGCCCCATAATCTAGGCGCGTGCGTATGAGGTTTTTATGAAGATTAATTAGACATTTTCTATCGCTGCCCCATGATGTCCGCGACAAGACCTTAAGTATATTAATAGCTTTCAGGCATTTGTTTTTGAGATTTTTGATGTCGGGTGCGAATGTTAACTTCATGTATAAAATTATGCCTAACAATTTGTGGTCGGTTTTCACAGCTAGCCGCTGACCGTGCAGGTCAATGTCCGGATCGGGATGGAAGCCTCTCTTTCTTGAAAATAAAACGCACGTGCTCTTTGGAGGACTAAAGCTGAACCCGTTCTCGTCTGCCCATTTGGTTACCTCATTCAAACCAAGTTGAACCTGCCGCTCGCACATTACGAGATTGCACGATTGAAAACCGATCTGCACGTCGTCGACATATGTGCAATAAAACAAATTGCGTGGAATGTACAGATGCAATGAATTCATTTTCATAATAAAAAGTGTGCAACTCAGGACACCACCTTGCGGCACTCCAGTCTCCTGGAGAAATGTTCGAGACAAGACATTCCCCACTCGTACACGGAACGTGCGATTGGACAAATAACTTTCGATTATGGCCAGCATGTTGCCTCGGACACCTAAGTGTGACAGGTCTCGTAGTATGCCAAAGCGCCAGGTGGTGTCGTAAGCTTTTGCCATATCAAGAAATACCACGAGAAAAAATTGTTTATGGACGAAAGCGTCACGGATTTGTGCCTCGATGCGTAACAGGTGGTCAATGGTGGATCTGCCCTCGCGAAATCCGCACTGTTGTGGGTCCAATAGGTTATTCGTTTCCAGGAAGTGTATAAGTCGGTGGTTAATCATTTTTTCGACAAGTTTACACAGGCAACTTGTTAGTGCGATCGGCCTGGAACTGGTAACGGTAGATGGATCCTTGCCTTGCTTTAGAATGGGAATTACAATGGCCGCCTTCCAGGCAGAGGGGATCTCGCCAGAAAACCATATGACATTGTACATGGAAAGTAAAGTATTTCGCGTTTCGAGGGGTACGTTTTTCAACATTTCATAGACCACACGGTCAGAACTTGGGGCGGAATTGCTGCAGCAGTTTAGCGATGTCTGTAGCTCCGCCAAGCTAAAAGGTTGGTTGTGTGCCTCATATTTTGTACATTTGCGTTCTAGTTTCTGCTTTTCTATTCACGTTTTATACTGTTGAATAGCGTAGGAATAGTGGGACGAGCTGGAGACCTGTTCGAAGTAGGCGCCTAGGAAGTTCGCCAGGTCTTCCAAGCTGTCGCCTTGTGTGTTTACGAGAGGGAGTGAATGTGTTTCTCTTCCTACTGCCCTACTAACCATGTTCCAGACTTTCCCCTCCTGTGTGTATGAATTGATGCCTGATAAGAACTATTGCCAAATTTCTCTTATAGCCTGCCGGCGCGTTCTCCTGCCTTGGGACTTTATGTTTTTAAATTTTGTAAGGTTTTCGGCTGTCGGAGAGTCCAGAAGCAGCTTCCATGCTTTATTTTGCTTCCTGGGCGCATTTCGACATTCAGTGTTCCACCATGGGACACGTCGTTTGCCCGGCTTTCCAGATGTTTGCGGGATGCATTTAATTGCAGCGTCCGTAAGAAAAGCTGTAAAGAACTCTGCAGCTGCATCTATGCTTAAGCCAGATAGGTCGGTCCATTTAAGTCGAGTAATCTTGTAAAACTGTTCCCAATCAGCTTTGTGTGTGAGCCATTTAGGAGCCTGTGGAGGACATTCATTCGATATTGGTGTGCTCAGAACTACAGGAAAATGGTCACTTCCAAAAGGATTATTTATGACTTTCCAGTAGAGTAGGCATAGAAGCGATGGAGATACAATGCTGAGGTTCTTGGGCATCATCGAGGTTCCTGAGAAGGCCCCTGACGTTTCATTGTATAATTTGCGTGTCCATCATGAAAGTAAAGTAACGCTGTGTGTACGAGAGACAGGTATCTGTTGTTTAGACGGGAAGTCGGAACTCAGGTAACAGGGCCTTCATCGGGCCCCGTTATGGGCTTTTTGTTTTCTTGGCGCGCTCCAAGGAGCTACGCCGACCTTTCGGTACCACGGGTACCATCCACTGGCATCCATTGTGTGAGCATCCATTGCCTCCTGGGAGGCACTGGATGCCCGCAGGTGCGGGCCGGTGTTTCGGGTTTCGGGCCTCGCCTGGAGTCGCCAGTCCCTGTTCGCGAGATGGCGGAGTAGACTTAACTACTGCCGCCTTGGGGGCAGGCGCCACAGCCGACGACTCGCTCTGCACGGGCTGAAGGAGTGGCGGAGGCCGGTGCGACGTTGCCCCCCGGCGAGCCGCATCAGCGTAGGGTGTGTTGTAGAAAGGTGCGCACCTTTTACGCGCTTCCTTAAACGAAATGTTTTCCTTTACTTTGAGAGTGATGATGTCCTTTTCTTTTTTCCAGTTTGGACAGAAACGTGAATAGGCTGCATGATCACCGTCACAGGTGACACAGTGAGGTGTGCTAGAACAGTTGTCAGAAGGGTTGCTAGGCCTCCGCATCTTGCGCAAGTTTCCTGACCACGGCAGCTCTGCGAGCCGTGGCCAAATCGTTGACATTTGTAACATCGTCTAGGGTTGGGAATGTATGGGCGGACGGTAAATTTGATGTAACCTGTTTCTAATTCTCAAGGCAGTACACTGGATGCGAATGTTAATATGAGGTGCTTTGTAGGTATTTCTTTATTGTCGCGTCTGATGATTATTCTTGATAGCGATGATAAGGTGTATTATGGCTGTGTAGAGGCCTAAAATCATGCGCTACATAGGAGCGTAAAATGTGTGTATAGATTTTAAAATTATGGCAGTGATACGTTATATGATCAGTGGGTGTGTAATGCGTTACAAATGACCATGATGTCTACAAGTCAGGATGGGAAAATAGCACGGATGCCTCCTTAAAGCCTTTGATGCCAAATGCACGGAGGCTGGTGCTTTCTGTAAATATTTACCGCAGCAACAACCTCCTTTCAGAGGTCGTGCTACGGATTGCCTGGGTATATGACGTGGCAATATACGGCTGACGTCTGCAGCCTTATACATTTAAGTACTGCAGCGTCCCCAAGTTGGACTCCATGGTGGGTGGCCGCCATTGCTGCCAAAACAAACAAAACTATGATGGCAACACCTTCATTTCCCCGACTACTCGATCGTCTCCCTCACAAAAGGGTACGCACCGAAGAACTCGCATGTTTCAACCGCCCCGTTTGATTGTTTCCAAAGTTCCATGTCATTCACAGCGAAACACCAGAAAAACAAGCCAGGTCAATTTCACCATTTGTTGTGTCAAAGTCACTGACCGAAGTCTTCGGACCAGGATACAAGGTAACTAAGATGGCTAGCGGTGACCTTCTGCTTGAAATACCTCAGAAACGCCACTTTGAAAAGCTTGGCAACCTAACAACATTTGGTACCATTCCAATATCTGTTTCGCCTCACCGATCCATGAATACCTCACGCGGAGTGAAGCAGACCTCCTTGACTTGTCCGAACAAGAACTGCTAGAAGGGTGGAAAGACCAAAATGTCACTGATGTAAAAAGAATAATCATCAGACGCGACAATAAAGAAATACCTACAAAGCACCTCGTATTAACATTCGCATCCAGTGTACTGCCTTGAGAATTAGAAACAGGTTACATCAAACTTACCGTCCGCCCATACATTCCCTACCCTAGACGATGTTACAAATGTCAACGATTTGGCCACGGCTCGCAGAGCTGCCGTGGTCAGGAAACTTGCGCAAGATGCGGAGGCCAAGGCCACCTTTCTGACAACTGTTCTAGCACACCTCACTGTGTCAACTGTGACCGTGATCATGCAGCCTATTCACGTTCCTGTCCAAACTGGAAAAAAAGGACATCATCACTCTCAAAGTAAAGGAAAACATTTCGTTTAAGGAAGCGCGTAAAATGTGCGCACCTTTCTACAACACACCCTACGCTGATGCGGCTCGCCTGGGGGGCAACGTCGCACCGGCCTGCGCCACTCCTTCGGCCCGTGCAGAGCGAGTCGTCGGCTGTGGCGCCTGGCCCCAAGGCAGCAGTAGTTAAGTCTACTCCGCCATCCCGCGAACAGGGACTGGCGACTCCAGGGTCGTCAGATCGCAAGGCCTCGTCTCACCAGGCGAGGCCCGAAATCCGAAACACCGGCCCGCACCTGCGGGCATCCAGTGCCTCCCAGGAGGCAATGGATATCACGGTACCCGTGGTACCAAAAGGTCGGCGTAGCTCCTTGGAGCGCACCAAGAAAACAAAAAAGCCCATAACGGGGCCCGATGAAGGCCCTGTTACCTGAGTTCCGACTTCCCGTCTAAACAACACATACCTGTCTCTCGTACACGCAGCATTACTTTACTTTCATGATGGACACACAAATTATACAATGGAACGTCAGGGGCCTTCTCAGGAACCTCGACGATGTCCAAGAACTTCTACACAAACATTCACCTAAAGTGCTGTGTGTACAAGAAACGCACTTAAAATCCAAACACACCAACTTTCTTCGTAGCAACGTTATTTTCCCGAAAGGACCGTGATGATGCCATGGCATCATCCGGAGGAGTGGCCATTATAGTTCATCAAGGGATTGCATGTACACACCTACCGCTTCAAACGTCCCTTGAAGCAGTGGCTGCTCGAGCTGTCCTTTTTAATAAACTCGTCACCATTTGCTCTTTGTACATACCTCCACACTACCAATTGCATAAACATGAATTCCAGTCTTCAATAGATCAACTTTCCGAACCCTATCTTGTCCTAGGGGACTTTAATGCACATAGTAGTATATGGGGTGACTCTCGCTGCGACGCTCGAGGTCGCCTAATTGAACAGTTCCTTTTCTCTTCCGGCGCGTGTCTCTTAAAGCCGAAAAGAGCCAACATATTATAGCCTTCGCCAACAATACCTACTCGTCCATAGACCTCAGCATTGTATCTCCATCGCTTCTACCCCTACTCTACTGGGAAGTCATAAATAATCCTTTTGGAAGTGAACCATTTTCCTGTAGTTCTGAGCACACCAATATCAAATGAATGTCCTCCAAAAGGTTCATAAATGGCTCACAGACAAAGCTGATTGGGAACAGTTTTACAAGATTACTCGACTTAAATGGACCGACCTATCTGGCTTAAGCATAGATGCAGCTGTACAGTTCTTTACAGCTTTTCTGACGGACGCTGCAATTAAATGCATCCCGCAAACATCTGGAAAGCCGGGCAAACGACGTGTCCCATGGTGGAACACTGAATGTCGAAATGCGCGCAGGAAGCAAAATAAAGCATGGAAGCTGCTTCGGGACTCTCCGGCAGCGGAAAACCTTACAAACTTTAAAAACATAAATTCCCAAGGCAGGAGAACGCGCCGGCAGGCCAGGAGAGAAAGATGGCAAAAGTTCTTATCAGGCATCAATTCATACACACAGGAGGGGAAAGTCTGGAACATGGTTAGTAGGGCAGTACGAAGAGAAACACATTCACTCCCTCTCGTAAACACACAAGGCGACAGCTTGGAAGACCAGGCAAACTTCCTAGGCGCATACTTCGAACCGGTCTCCAGCTCGTCCCACTATTCCGACGCTTTTCAACAGTATAAAACGAGAATAGAAAAGCAGAAACTAGAACGCAAATGTACAAAATATGAGGCATACAACCAACCTTTTAGCTTGGCAGAGCTACAGACATCGCTAACTGCTGCAGCAATTCCGCCCCAGGTTCTGACCGTGTGGTCTATGAAATGTTGAAAAACTTACCCCTCGAAATGCGAAATACTTTACTTTCCATGTACAATGTCATATGGTTTTCTGGCGAGATCCCCTCTGCCTGGAAGGAGGCCATTGTAATTCCCATTCTAAAGCAAGGCAAGGATCCATCTACCGTTACCAGTTACAGGCCGATCGCACTAACAAGTTGCCTGTGTAAACTTATCGAAAAGATGGTTAACCACTGACTTATACACTTCCTGGAAACGAATAACCTATTGGACCCTACACCAGTGCGGATTTCTCGAGGGCAGATCCACCACTGACCGCCTGTTACGTATCGAGGCACAAATCCGTGACGCTTTCGTCCATAAACAATTTTTTCTCTTGGTGTTTCTCGATATGGCAAAAGCTTACGACACCACCTGGCCCTTTGGCATACTACGAGACCTGTCACACTTAGGTGTCCGAGGCAACATGCTGGCCATAATTGAAAGTTATTTGTCCAATCGCACGTTCCGTGTACGAGTGTGGGGAATGTCTTGTCTCGAACATTTCTACAGGAGACTAGAGTGCCGCAAGGTGGTGTCCTGAGTTGCACACTTTTTATTATGAAAATGAATTAATTTATCTTCTGTACATTCCACGCAATTTGTTTTATTGCACATATGTCGACGACGTGCAGATTGGTTTTAAATCGTGCAATCTCGTAATGTGCGAGCGGCAGGTTCAACTTGGCCTCATTTTCTCACTGCGTCGTCTTAAAGAATAAGACTATGGGCGTGGGCCATTCCGAGTGTGCCACTGAAGACAGTACGCACAGAGAAACTAAGCGATCTAGTTTAAGTGTCACTCGGTCACGTAGTGCGTTTGAAATAGGTCTGGCCTTGCGGAACTTGGGTACGGCGTGTTTCTTTAGATGAAGGCTGACTGGATGGCCCGTGAAAAGCCTCAGTTCCTCGAAAAGACGTCGTGGTAGTCGCCGAATATGCTGTTCACACTGGACTTGCTCGACCGTTTTGTGACCTCGAAGAGTTCTGTGACAAAAACCGGAGCACCAGCGCAGTTCAGTAGCTGGATTAAACCGCGACCGCAGAGGCTTTCATCCCGCACAGTCTAACACGGTCAATGCACACTACACTGTCACTTCTTTATGGTAAATTTGAGCGCAAGCTCTCCAACCACTGGAAGCCCTCCTGCGTAGCAAGATGATTTCACATTGGATGGTCTCAGTTTCGGCCAATGGTCGCGGTGCTCCTCGTAGAGTTCACGTGAGATGACACGAACGGGCGACCCAGTATCGACTTCCATGGCAAGCTGTACACCACCACAAGTGAATGTTCAGTGAACCGGTGGTTCCAGACAGTTTTTTTTCGTTTCAATTCCATGGTCCCGATGTGCGCTGCATCGTGTTCGTCGTCTACAGAGCCTTCTGTCTCTGCGAGAGCCTAAGTTTGTGACCACCTTGGCCGCGCCTTGCTCGCGAGCCCCGCGGCTTCTGCATTTTCTTGCGAGGTGACCGCATCCTCCAAAGCGGTAACAGCGAGTGTTAGACCAGGTGAAATCGGTCTCATCATGCATTTCACTGCCTGCGCCTTGCGCATTCATGACGTGCATCAACATGCCTCTCGTCCTGTGGTGCTTGTTTCTGACATGCTTGCACCTTTGCACCTTTAACACATGTGTCAAGGCCGTAAGCGATCATGTTTTTCACGCCACCATCTACAGCCTTAGCTGAAAGGATTGTCGCTTCAGCTTCCTCTAACGCTAATTCCCCTTCGCAAGCAGCTGCTTTTTCAGTGAAATTCACCGGAAACCACGCACACTGCGATCTCGTAGCATGCGATCCAATGCGAATTGAAATTATCAGCTATTCGGTTATACACATATATATATATTCGGAGTTAAGAAGTCTAGGTAGATTATGGCACTGCATTTGATACGCATAGTTCGTTCTAAAGCGCATAAAGCAAAATGCAGGATTGAGAAAAAAAAGAAAGATTTACACCAGCAGCGAAGCTGATCAACCTGAGGGGCTTAAAGTGGCTTTCTTGGCTGCTACTAGGCCTTTCCTTGGCGTAGACAGACTATAGGCGAACCATAGCCTCTCACAGATCATGCAAAAATGCCCAAACTCCATCGCCAGAAACTAACGTGCAAACCTGGCTGTGTAGAAGCGCGGACCTTTGATCGCCAGTACTTGACTGGCGCCGAAACTTTATAGGCGATACTGCACTTTTGTGTATTTCGTAAGGTGATTTCGTGATTTCCGCGATTTCATAAATAATGTTCACAGAGGTCGAACAGCGAGCACAATTAATTGATCAGCCAATTACTCGCCAGAAAAACGCAGCGACATGCATTCATATGAGCAGTGGGCCTTAGTTTCGAAGTATAGGACGCTATTCATGCTTGAAAACGCGTTCATTTACAAGGCAGAGTTAGCGCAATCAAAAGTGAACGTAGTCAGTAATTCGCATTTCCTTGCGCTTTTTCTGTAACTGCTCCATGAGCATCGTTTGTAGCCCAAGAGCTCCAGCACAGCATCCGAATTCTTATCAGCGGACAAATGCTGCTGTTTTGTTTTGCATCTCTCGCATATTTGGTTTGTCTTGGTTGTGCAATACATTGCGATCCCACTATAAGAAAAAAAATCACAGCATATCCACGAGGTGAATGATGGTGAGGTGGGCGAAGCTTGAGAGGTTATGGTTGATACCGTTAACCCTCCGAGAAGTTCGCCCGATAAAATCATCATGCAAACACGTGCGGTACGGTGAAGAAAACTTTTATTGAGATTTCAAGTTACCTTTATATATTACGCACTTGTGGTCGGAGAAGTGCACAGCTAGCGGCGCCAACGTGCACTCCGAGCAGCGGACCTCGAAAGGCGAGCCCGAGAAGCGGCGGCCCTCCGCGCCCGCTGCTTCGCTTAGTCCATGCCCCACCAACGATTCGACACGTACGGCGACGATCCAGGAGACTGAGAGAGGCACTCGATCGCCGCGCACTCAGGCAAAGCGCGCAGCAGCCAATCGGAGAGTAGCGGCAATTCGGAGAGTAGCGGCAGAGTAACGCCATCTAGGAAATGAGACGAGAAATGGTCATCTCTTATCATGGCCTCCGAGATGGCAGGCGATACTGGGGGGTTACGCGTTACGCCTGACAAGGTTAGACTAAGAGGAGCTTCGGCCCTAAAAACCGGCAGATCCCACGCACTGTGGGAATCGATGTAATGCGAAGCAGCCAGCAAGAAGCAAATCATGCTGTACATAATAGGCACCGTCCACTGACCAGAGGGAGCTGCGTTCCTCGCACTGCCCCGTCCCAAGTACGCTGACATTGACCGTTAGGGGCACGCAGAAAACAGACGCAAGCACGCGTCCCCCGTGTAGCCCGGCCACGGTCCGCCCACTCATGCAAGGAGGGAGACGCGTGCGTCGCGATCCGTTTTGACCGACCCCGTCTCATTATTGCTTTCTTTATCCGCTTGGCTTTGCGTTCTGGCGCTGCAGTCACACAGCAAAACTCGACTGTACGGTGCCTATATGCATGTCATTATTTACAAGTTAGGATCCGTCATATGCGTTCATCATACAGAAACGTCGCGGAATACAAATTTTGGTGTATATCAAGCCAGCGAACTGGACGCAAGCGCACCATGAGCGTGGCATGTAAATGGAATTTTAGATGACATGCATGCCAAGATTCTCATGTTACCACCTGCCATTTATGTTCGCTTAATTTTTCACCTCGAATCGTAGCGAGACGCGAGACCAATCTGCCTCCGTTTCGCATGCGTTCGTATTCTGGTGCTTTCGGAATCGTGCAGACGCCATCCGCGTTCCAGAATTTAAATCGACGGACACTGTCAATTCCAAAGTGTGTTCCTCGAACGCCTGTGCCCAACGAGACGGGGTCGGTTAGAATGGAACGTGATGCGCGCGTCTCCCTCCTTGCATGATTAGAGACGCCGGCCACAGCGACGCCACGCAAGCAAAGCGCGAACGCTGTAGAGTCCAACGCGACCGGCGTCCATATTCGCGCCCCAGCGCCCACCTGGCACCGTGCCATGGCACGGCTGGAGGGACGGACGCACGGACGACCGGACGAACGGACGTGAGCATGAGACAAAAGTTTGTCTCATGCTCACGTCCGTTTTGGTGTATATCAAGCTAGCCAAACGGCCACGAGAGTGTCATGAGCGTGGCATGCTAGTCATGTTGCACATGAAATGTCATGATTTTTATATTAACACTTGTCATTTGTGCTCGTCATACAGTCCCGTCAATCAATACGAAATTTGGTGTGTAGCAAGCTGGCGAAACGGCCACGAGAGTGTCATGAGCGTGACATGCAAGTCATGTTGCACATGACATGTCATGATTCCCATATTATCACTCGCTATTTGTGCTCTGCATACAGTAACGTCACTCAATACCGAATTTGGTGAATATTAAGCTAGCGAAACGGCCCCGCGAGTGTCATGAGCGTGGCATGCAAGTCATTATGCACATAACATGTCATGACTTCCATATTACCACTTGTCATTTATGCTCGTCATACAATCACGTCGCTCAAGACCAAATTTGGGGTATATCAAGCTGGCGAAGCGGCCACCGGAGTACCATGAGCGTAGCATGCAAGTCATGTTGCACATGACATCATGATTTCCATATTACCACTTGTCATTTATGCTCGTCATACTGGAACGTGACTCAGTACCAAATTTGGTGTATATCAAGCTAGCGAAACAGCCCCGAGAGTTTCATGAGTGTGGCATACAAGTCATGTTGTACGTGACATGTCATGATTTCCATATGACCACTTCGCATTTTTGTTCGTCATACAGTCAGGTCACGCAATACCAAATTTGGTGTATATAAAGCTGGTGAAACGGCCATCAGCGCGCCATGAGCGGGCATGTAAATCTTGTTGTACATGACATGCAGGTCATGATTTTCATATTACCACCTGTCATTTATGTTGATCATGCAGAAATGTCTCATGGTACCAATTTTTGGATATATCAAGTTAAGAAAACGGCCTCAGGAGCACTATGGCCATGGCGTGTAAATCATACTTTTCATGACAAGTTGGTCATGATTTTCATGATTTAACCAGTCATTCAAGTTTGTTATACAGTCATGTTATGCCATACCAATTTTGGTATAAATGCCATTAACGATGTGGCCAGGAGAGCACTAAGTCGTAGGCGGCTAGATAGATAGATACGCTCGAAGTCGCCGAAGTTCGCTAAGAAGTGTTTCGCATTTAAAAAAGTGTATGCCTGATTCTTTTCGGAGAGTTCTGACTTGCCACGTATATGACTCTCTTTGAAGAGACACGGTGACTCTCTTGGTGGGTCAGAGTCGGCGCGCTCAGGAGAGTCCCCGGACCCTCTTAATAGGAGTGGGAGGACTCCTATGCGAAGGATCACACTACCACTTCTGAGGGAGTGAGACGACTCTTGCCGGTGACGCTCCTACGTGGCTCAATTGACACCCATCGAAGCGTCAAGCGACTCTACGGCTACTTTAAGCTAGTAAATTGACCCATGCTCTACTTTTGCGCGACTACTGCTGGAAATAGTGAAGTATTCATTTTAAGCAACTCCATTAATACTTGCCGTTGTGCCCAGCGACTGCAAAAAAAGGATAGTTCAATTTTAGCATTATTTTAATAAAACTCCTCAAAACACACCATTTCCAGTCAAGTTGAAGCAGTTGAGGTATTCCTCATTTACATGCTTGTATGAGTATAACCAACCAAAATGTGTGACTGTGATGTGCATAGTGTCATGTCGTGCAAAATAAGCAGCAGATATCGGTATCACGTTTCCATATTTATTCCTTATGATTAAGAATAAAAAAGTCGTGAAGGCTGGAGGAATCAGACTTGTGACTTGCTATGTTGTCGCTTCCCTTCAGCGTGAGCAGCCATGAAAAATGGTACCTGAAAAGAAGAACGTCATATCATAATCAGAAAACTGAATCATAGTAAGAGTTTAATACCTGCACAATGAGTGATTTACACAGGCATAATGAAGGCTCACAACAAAACAACAAATGGAAAGAGGCATGGTAAGGAACCGTGCTTTTTTGCTGTCATCGTGTAAAACAACTTTCATATAGTAGCTTTTCTAAGATGTCACTTGGTGACAAACTTGCAGCACAAGATGATGTGAGCTTTTCTTTAAACAGCAAAGGCAGTTGTTTTAGGCTCCTTTGCGTGGGTGCCACTCACCTCTTTTCCTACGTTGTCTTGTCCAACCAAATGAAATGTAGGGCCGAGTGCCTCGTTGGCATTTCGAACGCCGCTGTTGATTTTCCTATCACTAGTAGTGAAGCGCCAGACCATAGCGACACCTTCGATGCCCCGAGTGTGGCTGTCAAAAGGAGCGAAGAGGCTGGAGAAGCGATCCGGTATCCTGGGAATAACCAACGCACAAACACACAGACTGATTAGTTTTATTTAAACCACCCTTTGTTCAACACACCGTTACTGTACACACATCTGACACGAGTGTTTCGTTTGAAATTATTTCGTAACGAAAACAAATTTTCACGTAATAGAAGGCGGGAACCGCGTTTCGTGATAGGCACTGGTTATGCACGAATAAAAGCCCTCCTTTTCTCATAAATCGCTTCCAAATGTGCTGCCAGAATAAGTCCGGCTTTGCGCCGGCATATTACCACAACCAAGCGCATCCTCCGGCAGTCAGGGGCACGCCGTGAGCGGTTACTGATAGCGTGTTCTAGAAACGTAACCCATTCTTAAATACTCAGTTGTGCGAGCGCCCGAACGACAGCAACGCGCGCGGACGCCGTCTACGTCGACATGAGACATGGCATATGTTAGAATTACCTCACATAGCTCCCACTGTCACGTATATTCACTCGATTCTCTTGTAAAGCCGAACGTCGTCATTAAAGGCCGGATTTTTAGGCACTAAAAAATCGCGTTTTAGGCGCCAAGAACAGGCAGGCGAAACACAGTTTTAGGCCCGCAAAATAGTAAATATAGGCAGAATCAATATTAGCGAAAACTCAAATTTTCGAAGCAAGATGTGTGCGACCTGTGTATACGACAGGAAATCAAGTAAATATTATAGTTTATGATGGCACAAAGCCGTGAATGGTTTAACATAGCCATGCTATTGTCCGTTTTCCCGCACAGTTTCCGGAACACGGTCTCTTCTTTTTATTGTCCAGCATTGATTAGTTAAGTGTCCGCCGTCGAATAAACACGCTTCTGGGTCTCTTTCTTTTCGGCATGGCTGAGAAGTGCAGCCCAGGAGTCAATAGCCAGACCGCTAAAAGGCAAGAAGGGTCCTTTAGCCTCGTTTTGCCCGGGTCTAATCGCGCCGGGTCAATTTATCCTGTTAAAGGGCCCCGTACCAGGTTTGAGCATTTAGAGCTGGCAAGTGTAATGCATGCACTGGGCGCTAACGATCATGTCGGCGGAGATTTACAACGCTACGCGCCCCAGAAAGAGGTGAAATGTCAGACTAAACGCCGCTTGCCCTTGATCTCAAGGGCGTGCGCACCAATATGGAGGAGGTGACGTACAACAAGGAATGGTCCTGCGTAAGTCAGAGTAGTACGTGACACTGCGAGAATTATTCGAGGCGACATGTGTAATTTGTGCAATCTGTTGCTTGAATAGAAGAATGAAAGTTGTAGAAATATTAAAACATACAAACGGAATCTGTGTGCGTTTTTATTTATTTTTTTTTCACTTCGAATTGAGCGTGGTGCATAGGTCGGCACTTTAAGGGAGTACTCACTCAAACTCACTCACCACAATTTTTTCCGCCTTCGCACTCACTCACGTTCACGCTCACGTCCACTCACACTCATGAGTACTCACTCACGTTCACACTCACCTCCACTCACACTCATGAGTACTCACTCACGTTCACACTCACCTCCACTCACACTCATGAGTACTCACTAATACTCAACTAACCACGTTCAAATGAGTGTGAGTGAGTGTGAGTTGAGTGCACTCATGAGTGAGTGTGCCGAGCTCCATAGGTCGGCACTTTAAGAGAGTACTCACTCAAACTCACTCACCACAATTTTTTCAGCCTTCGCACTCACTCACGTTCACACTCACGTCCACTCACACTCATGAGTACTCACTCACGTTCACACTCACGACCACTCACACTCATGAGTTCTCACTCACGTTCACACTCACGTCCACTCACTGATACTCAACTCACCACGTTCAAATGAGTGTGAGTGAGGGTGAGTTGAGTGCACTCATGAGTGAGTGTGCCGAGCTATGGCGTGATGCGAGACTAAGCTGCCTCCATTTCGTGTGCGTCCGTGTTCTCGCCGTTGCCGCGTCGTGCCGGCACCAGCCCTGACAACGCTTGGCGTGTTTTTGATGCATAGTCTCTTACAGCAGTTCCAGCGGTGCGACGCGCTTTGTCGTGGTAAGGATACATCATCCATGCCAGCCTCTCCAAGCGCACAGAGCGATACATCCCACAGAAACAGGCAGAACACTAGAGAGAACGCCGAAACGATACAACACCGCTTGTGTGCACGACCAGGCTTGGGCATGTCATGCGCATACAGTGTAACCTTGCGTGCGCATGACGAGTTGATGCGTCTGCGTCGTGTGACCTTCCAGCTCCGAGTTGCTCCGATACCGAAGAGGGCAGGGAAGAAATTTGGCTTGCGAGTGGCAAAGGTTTCAAGCTCACCTACCAGCATCATGCTTTCGCGGCTCGTAATGAACCAATTAAAAAGTTCTTGTGGTACAAAGCTCTTCATTGGGCACCCAACAACTTCCAATGTCTAACTAAAATTTCTTATGTGACCTGGTGAAGCACCCTTTAAGAAGTAGACTACAAACGAAATAAAAGCCAAGTGCACATCTGATTTTTTTTACCTGCACTCTACATTCCCCTGACGGCATTCCATGCATGATTTCGCATTCGTTCTCCATCTTCGTGCTGCTGCACAGAGGCATCTCCTGTTTTCTGGCCCCCCACCACACCCAGGTCTTCAAGGAGGTGCTTCAATTCCTTGGGAACACTTGAAAACCGGCAGTAAAAGCCACCCGCCACGTCCTCGGCCACGGACGCCAATCTATTTTCTCCTCTCCTCTACCCACCTTTATTTTCCTCTAATCATTGCGCTGTATACGCTGGGACGTGCTCCCATTTAGGGTAGCAGAAATAGCGTCTTTTCCTCTCCTCCTACCCATGCTCCAACCCCTCGCGCCATGTCAGTGCGGTGGGGTAAAGTGGCCGGCGCGTCCCATTTCACTGCTGCTAGCGGTTGCTTACCGGAAGTTTGTTGAACTAGGGAACTAGGTTGTGGCACCCCAGAGAGTTCCGAAACGTCAATTTTGCCCCGTAACATGAATTACGGTCTCAAACTACTCGAAAGCAAAATTTGAGTTTAAATAGTGCTGATATGGGCGCCGTTTTGGAAAATAGGCATTTATAGGCACTTATAGACATTTAGGCAGAAACCCCAAGAATAGGCATTTATAGGCACTATAAAAAACCCTCACTGATGATGATGAAATGTCGTTGTGGGTGCTTCCGTAAAGGAATAACAGTTCATAGAATTCTGCCAATGCCCTCTACGAAAGAAGTCACAGTTTCGCAATGAATACGATAGCAAGAAATTGGACTGTTATACGGAGAATGACAAGTAGCTCGATACTTGCATTGCGCCGCTGAAGCACAATGGGCACTGGAGAAGAACGCACAGGTATACACAGGACAAGCGTGAAGTAGCAACTTTATGTTTGAGCAACGCGCTGCAAGTGTCGACAATACAGAACCCGACGCTCTTAGATATTTATTTTAAATCCGAAGCATTTCTTTGCGTACTGTAAGCACTTTTGCGTTTCTATCTATCTATCTATCTATCTATCTATCTATCTATCTATCTATCTATCTATCTATCTATCTATCTATCTATCTATCTATCTCGAAGACCAAGAGAAGAAGAAATCTTTTTGGTAGGAGCGCGCACTCAATATGCTCCCGCTGGCTACGCTATTTGTGGTTTTGCCTGCGTTACGCCAAGCGACGTCGACAGCAGACGATCACAGCATACGAAAGCACATAACAGCGTACGACAGCCCGGCCCCCTAAAGTGCTCCGCACTAAATAATAGCGTGTATTTGGGATGCTGAATTCCAACAATTGCCACAAAGCAGAAGGCCTGAAAGGACCTATGATGACGATCACTTTGCTAAAGTTGAGCTGTTCATTATACGACGCCTCGTCATGTTATATCATTAACGAGAACTCTTCGTACTGACAATAGAAGCGTAACTGATCAAACAAAAACTTTATAGTCTAAAAAAGAAACAAAGAATGCTCGAACGTGGCCAGCCTTAGGGGAGAAAGAAAGAAGCACTAGTCCCTTCTATGCGAGGTGAGTGGCATGGTTGCCAAAGTTCCATTTAGAGTCAGACATCGACAGGAAACCGATTTTCTGGAGTAAGATAACAGCTAAAAACGCCAAACCATTCAGCCATGCGAGGCAACCCTACTGAAAAAACCTATATACTTTCATATAGGATCCGTATGGTTTCATACCGGACCCACAAGACTGAATATAGGAATTGTATAGGACCCATATAGGACCGATGCAGGACCAACATGGTGGCATATAGGACCTAGATAGGACCTGTACAGGACTTACATAGGACCAATACGGCGGTATACAGGACCTAGATAGGACCTGTACAGGACTTACATAGGACCTATGTAGGAATTGTGGGGTTGGTATGGGGGTCCCATCAAGCACAATATAGGACCTAATCAGGTTGAATGGGGGCCCTATATAGGACCTACGGGGTTGGTCTATGGCACCCACAAGTCAATACAGGACATTAATAGGACTTATTAGACCGAATATATAGAGCATGTATCACACTTTTTTTGGCATTGAAGGACATAAAAGACCAAAAAGTTTTTCAGCTCAATTAGATGGCTGTATACTTTTTCATGGAAATAACTAATTTTAATCAGTATATATCATGAATGCAAGTATATTCGATAAGTATACCAGATGATTACCAAAGTATTTCAATTTCACTTGTAATCAGCTTAGTCGCACACATGTTTAAGTATATTTGCACAATTTATGCTATCTGTGAAAAAAAATTCATACCAATATTGCATATGTGACCGATAATTTTTTTTTTAATTTGTAAGGTTAAAGAGTGAGTATGTGGCTATATCAGCCATGATGGTCACTTACAGTATAGCATCCATGTGAAGGGTTTCTGAATTATTAAGAAAGCTTTGAGCTTGCTCCTGCCTTGTAATACCTTAGTATTAGTGTCAGGGTCCAATTTACGTATGTCCTTGCCATTCATCACATTTCTTCATGCCTCAGCCATTCCCATGACATTTTAACAGGTTTAGATATTCGAGCACTTTGTAAAGAAAATTTTCAGTCCTCGTAGCAAGTAACTTCCCACTACATGAACCACACAAAAAAAAAGATAAAAGACAAAACCAAATTTGTGGGATAAAAACAGCTTTGTTTGGACAATTGTTCATTAGTTAGATTCAGGAGTCATACTTCTACTCAGTAAAACTAGTACACAAAGCTCAATAAAAAAAAGTTTCGCGGTACTGGTGTTCTTCAAAAAAGGTACCCTGAATTTTCAGTTGAAATTTCCACACAATGCTTCAAATGGCTCATCCGAACATTTCCGTGGCACACGCTTGCTCGTTTGTGTTCAGTACTTAGCTTTGTTTATCGCTCAGAAGTTGCACAAGAGCACACAATTCTCAATGTTTTCTTTCAAGTGGTTCCATCTGAACCTTCAAAAAGCATCTTGTTGTACGTATGCGTGAAGCAGTCACCACTAGACAATTACGTGTCACCTTAGTCGTGTCCTTGAAACAAGAGTAGCTTGAATTTCCATCTTAAGTAAACACGTAACGCTTGAAATGGCTCATCCGAACGTTTGGTTGCCACACATTCGGTCGTTCGTGATCAATACCTGGCGTTGTTTATCGCTCAGAAGTTGCACAAGAGCACATAATTCTCAATGTTTTGTTTCATATGTGCTTCCATCTCAACCTTTGAAAGAATCTTGCGCATATCCGTGAAGCAGTCACCACCAGACAACTACGTGTCACCTTAGTCGTGTCCTTGAAACAAGAGTAGCTTGAATTTTTCATCTCAAGTTAACACGTAACGCTTCAAGTGGATCATCCGAACATTTGGTTGGCACACATTTGGTCGTTTGTGATCAATACTTGGCGTTGTTTATCGCTCAGAAGTTGCACAAGAGCACATAATTCTCAATATTTTGTGTCTTGTTGTACGTATGCATGAAACCATCACCACCAGACAAGTGGGTGTTGTGGTACTCGTGTCCGTGAAACAAGAGTACCTCGAATCTTCTGTTCATGTTTCCATGCATTGTTTGAAATGGGTCATCCGAATGTTTGGGTGACACAAGCTTGTGCTTTTTGTGTTGGCCCATTTCCCGCTTTCTCCAAAGGCTTAGAGAAAGTCGTTTTAGCATGTCGCTCTCGTGTTATAGAGTGACATTACATTTCCATGCCATTGCAACATGGTTTCAAAAAATTTAAGGAACTCTTCTACAATTAAAGCATAAAATACTTCAAGCCAAGATTGAAAGCAGCGGGATATGTGGACGTGTGTTTGAACTCATGAATTCTTATGTGTCGCTTTGACGTCACTATGCTAACATTAATATTCCCTCATGATAAACAGTGGACCCTATGTCAGCTAGGAGTTCCATAGGGAGGCATACTGGAGCGTTTAATTTTAATATTAACAATATCGTCAATATCCATATTACTCATTATATGTTATTTACACTCATGGCACCGATAATACAGTTGTGTTTGAGAGGTGTGCTCTAGGCGCGCTTTCCTGCGTAACCGATAGACCAAAGGAAGGACGAAAGAGAGAGAGCGCGAAGTCTGCACCCCCCGCCCCCCCTCCTGATCCTTACGGTCGGATTTTGTGCGCATGCAGGGCTGAGACGTGCACTGCGGCTGGCTTCGATTGTCGTAACGGGGCTGTAGGCGTTTCGCTTCGTTCGCGGCGCCTTCAACGCACACGGTGGTGTGCGCTGCACTCGAGCGCTCGGCGTTTCGCCACGCCTGCAATGCACTGCAGAGTGGTGTGCGTAAAACGTAAGTGCTGGCAGTTACTGTGGCAATATGTTACGAATGTTACATTGCAATGCTACAACTGCGGAAAGCCAGAACTTGTTCTACCA
>JALIZH010021557.1:0-101307 GCA_030522465.1 Rhipicephalus appendiculatus
GTGAAATAAACTTATAGAAATTATTTTTATTAAGTGAGTATGTCATTTATGAGTGTCTTAACTGAAGTCACATTCTTCAGAAAACTAAATTGATGAATGCGGCACCTATCACAACCTTCGAGAAATGCGTCGTCAACATACACAGTGTATGTTGGACTCGTTCAGGACTAGTTCAGGACTAGTTCAGGACTGCGCGACGGTGCAGCGAGTGATTTGTGGCTAGTTTTGATACGACATGCTATATTCCATGCTTTATTCTGTGCTACTATATTTGACTCGCATGTTCACAGGAGTCTGGAGAAAAGACGGACAACGCTTCATGGTAATGTCCAAAGGCGTTGCAGGGCCCCTCTATAGTTACGCTAAATACAATACCTATTTACTCGCATTAGTAAATTAACTCTTTTAGGATTCGAATATCACCACGCTCGCCTCGAGTAGAAGCTTGGTAAACAAGAAAACGCACGAAAAGAAAATGCGGATGGCGACGTCACCTTGAAATTCCCGCTCAATTCAATTCAATTCAATTCATTTATTTTTCATTCATACAGTGTTTTTGTGCAAAGAACTGTTGGGCCAGTAGCCAAAGGCTACTGCAGGCCCATAGCCTACATATATGTAGCAGCTCCTACGTCATGTGCACATCTAATTCCCGGTAATGCAATCTTAATGGGCGGGCAACATACATAAACTCAACATCAAATAAAAGGAAGGAGTGCATTGTACAATAGCTGCGAAAAGAAATAATTTAGCACAGCATGAAACACATAGAAGTAAATTGGGGAAAATCACGTAATTCCGAACGTACTGCGGTCATATATTTTGACGTCATCTACTAGGTCCTACGAAGTTCGTAATCAGTAAAAGTTAGGCACATGTTCCTCTGAGGAGGCCATGGTCTATACATGCATACCAAGTTTCAGGAAATTTCGCTGAGTCAATGCCGCCAAATGGCGGAAAATACGGTGTGATATCCGTGATTTAAGATGCAGCGATTTCCGCGAGAGATATGAAAATGAAAGTTTGACCTTGGATCCATCTCCTCCATTGACAAACCCATGATGATGACATTAACGGAAATTAGAGTTCTCATTGTACAACAGTACAATTTATCAATCCAAGGCGATTCGGTTGTTTCACATATAGCGTCCCTTTAAGTGCGTTTGTGCTGCTCTTGCACGTGTGTAACAGTGCGAAAGAGGGAGTATTGCTCAGAATAACAGAGAGCTGAACTAGTTGGCAAGTATTCATTCTAAAAGACAGGGCGCGTAAAAACGGACCCGTGAAAGAAGCGGCGTTTGTGGCGTCTCGACCAAGGTATATGTAAACTGGTAGCGTAACTTCCATAGAAGCCCATGTATCCAGTATCTGGCGGCTCGTTGCCACCGTCGCCATCTACATATGGAGGGGACAACTAACAGCAGACAAAAAATAAAAAATAAAATATGACGTCACAACCGGAAGTGGTAACGACATCGTGCATTTGCCCTAAATGGCGCGAAATCGAAATTTTCCTTAATTGCTGACCTTTTACATGTCTTTTGATAAATACGCGATTTTATTGCGCCTTTATGGCTCGCCAGATGCGTGCGCGAGAGAAAAGGAAGACCAACAAGAAAGATTGAGGAAGCAAGGTTGTTTTATTAGCCAAGTAGTGTACTTGCAGTATACCAAAAACTTTGCAGATGAAGAAATTGTGATACAACTGTTCACGAGCACAATAGCACAAAGGTTTCGAAAAGTCACGTTGCCCAATCGTGGAAAACCACTGCAGCGAAACAGCAGCCTTGAGAATATCACTTTGGCAACCTTAGAGTACAGCGTCTCTTTGCTTAGAGTGCCACATTCACCATCACGAAAGGCGAGGGCACGCCGGCCGTGCGCCAGCGAAGGCAGTCGGCAGTCACAGGAGCGGCTATCAACCGATTCTGTGAGCTAGTTCAGCTCTGAAATGTCACGCCAGTAAACAGCACATAAGCAAATAAATAAACTACTGAAGGTACGCACGAAACCACCACGCAAAAGTGGGCGATGCCTCGTTGACCCGGTAATGCGCCGAACTAAACACAAGCAATGACAGCAGACTGTTTGCATACGCCCCCCCACTTTATGGCGCTCGACCAAAAGATAAGACAATCAACCATTTTGCCAAGTGTCAGATAAACCGTAAAGTAAATTTCTAGTTTACATTGGTATATATAAAATTATGAGTATTCGAAAAAAATTGTCTTGAGTTTTGGGTTGTCTTTATTTGTCCCCTCCTCACCTAGTCGCGCTTCAAACGTACGGCGGGCGTTGATGTCTGTGGCAATAGGTTTTCGACCACTTTTCGTTCCAAGTTTCGCGACCGATATAATTTGACCATGTCTCGACTTCCTTCTTGGGTCCGTGTTCGAATGAGGGAACTCAAACCTCATTATAACGAAGTTGCGTCTTACACGAAAATAAATTGGTTATAACCGAAAATTCGTTATAAAGATATATTCCTAACACTATATCCATTGAAAGACTATTCTTTATTTACTTCGTTATAACCAATATTTCGTTATATCCGGGTTTGTTATATCGAGGTTTGAGTACATAGTTCAAGCGACGTGGAACTCACTCCTGGGCACGACGACCGTCACGATGAGCAGCATGGCGAGGAACACGAGGAAGAGCGTACCGCACACGATGAGCACTGTGAGGATGCTGTCGGTGTTGAAACTGGACTTGCGCTTTGGGGATTGGATGACGCTGCGAGAATAGAACGGTACGGACTGTAAGACATCGCCTTCGGAGTATAGTTTTTCCTGTCCTTTCCTGTTTCACACAGCCCAGGATCCCAACGCAATAATGAAAGAGAGAGAGAGAGGGGTAAAGAGAGAGAGAGGGCATTTCAAAGTATAGGCCTTTGTCTGTCTTGAAGGGCCACTAAACCACCTCCGATATTTTTTCAATCATTTCAAGTAAACACGCGCATCGTGTGCGGAATGCCGTCACGATCAACGATGCCATACGCGGCAGCGCTAAAAGCCGCGGCCGCGCCACAAAATCCAAAAAACAATCCCTCCTTCTTTCCGAGCCCTTCCGGCCTCCGCGTGACGTCAGGATGTGAATATGTGACATAGAGCGCAAGTTATGCTCTATTGGTCGAACAGGAACCTACGACATCCGGTAAGTCAGCAATCAGCTGGCTGCGCTCCTTGTTGTTCGTCGTGTTGCCCGTGCGGAGGTGTTCTGGCACGGCGTGTCACCGTATGGTTCTATCATGTTGGCGATCCTTTGAAGGCGTGCGCGCAGCACAAGGTCCATGCCGGCACGATTGTTATGAGCACGGGCCGGCACGGCAGCAGCGGTTAGCCAACAAGCGCGCAGTCGATGGAGCAGACGAAGTGCGAAGTCGCGGCAACAGGAAGTAGAAGGTGTTTCGAGCAGCGCGTCGGCCGTGACGTATGCCACGCGAGATTGAAAGGGGCGCTCGGCGAGAGGGCAAAGCGGCTTTGGGAGAGGATACCAACGGAGGGTAGCGACGGAAAGAGCGAAAGGAGCGATCGCCGCGTTTCTATGATCAAACGCGTATAACTCCGCTATTACGGCACCGTTTCGAAAAATTATCACGGCTCCGTGTTCGTTGTACACCCGTGCACAACTTCCCCACCACAACTGAATTTCGACCTCTGGGTGGTTTAGGGGCCCTTTACCACATGTGGAGGGAAGCAGAACGCGAAGTACGATTCAAACACTGCGAAAATTCGGTGCGTGTCGTCAGCATGCCACCGAACCTTAACCATTTGTGCCTTCTTGTGTTTATTTATTAGGCACAGACGAGCGTGTCTTTTTTCTTTTGTTCGCGAAGCGTACAAGGATGCGGACTTCATCCGCTTCCATACTGCCGGCATAAATGAGTGTGAACGATCCCGAAACTATACAACACTGCAGTGTCGTTTTCAGGTTTCGTGCAGGTACAACATTGGCGTAATTCAGGTTTTAATAAGTACACCTTGGAGTCTGGTCTATTATGCGCTTAAGAACCGGCTGCAGAACGACCACACGTCACACTTGCGTGACGTGTGGTCGTATTCGTATTTAACTTCCTACTGATGCTCGGCGTATGCAGCAGGAGCGCAGCCAGAAATTTATATACACATACAAAACGTAAACATTGGGGAGGCGGGTTTGCAAACCTAAACACACCCCATATGGCTTCGCCAAAGGTGTACAGATGTTGCCTTGAGTGTATAAGCGTGGTATTAAAAAAATACAAATCAGGATGTAGGAAGAACGACCTCTCCTATGGTCCTGTATTAGTATAAAGACTGGCATTGCCGTTGGCCTGGTTTGTCAACGCCTTCAAGTATCTACAGAGGCTGCGAAACAATTTCACGCTTGCATACTGGGTAGTAACCTGCTCGTGCAAATTTCCTGACATGACAGACAGACAGACAGACAGACAGACAGACAGACAGACAGACAGACAGACAGACAGACAGAAAGATAGATAGATAGATAGATAGATAGATAGATAGATAGATAGATAGATAGATAGGTGGATGGATGGATGGATGGATGGATGGATGGATGGATGGATAGATAGATAGATAGATAGATAGATAGATAGATAGATAGATAGATAGATAGATAGATAGATAGATAGATAGATAGATAGATAGATAGATAGATAGATAGATAGCGTATGAATTTGAAAAAAGAATCAATGGACTTACTGTCGTCTAGGGCTTCGTGGCGGCGGCATCCCGTACATGTAGTTGGCGTAGCCCGGATCATATGGCATCATGGCTGAAAAATATTGGAGGGCCTTTTAGAATAGCGCTACCTAGCTTGCCATTACGGCTGATGTGTAAGCAACGTGACAAGGCTGCTCGCCACTACAGTTTTCTTCTTTTGTGGCAATACCCGGCCGCAAATCATATAGCTAAGACTCATCCGCCATGCGGCAGAAGAATGTCGGCACACTAAGGCTACGTTCTGACTTGGGAGCTGTCGCGAACAAGTCAATCTCGCCGCCGAAATTCCGACTCATTCACACTGCTTGCTCATGGCGCCGCTCGGCACAATAATGTTTGATAATAGGGAGTTTTCGAATAGGGGGGTCCAATCGTTTTGGGGCTCGAAAGAAATAGCGTCAAGGCCACTGCGCGCGCGCGAGACCCAAACATAGTTTGGGTTTTGCGTTGGGAACGCTATTTCTCGAATTTAACGGGAACCCCAAAGGCTTTGCGTCACACAAACATAACGGCATCCACTGAAGCGACGGCCCTCGTCCAAAACTAGAGTGACCTAGAATAAGGGAAATGTCCAAAGCCCCGCAGACCCTATTAGAAAACTCTTAGCTCTTGCTTGACTCAAAGCGAGCACACGCAAAAGGCTGTGGGCGGGGCCCCAAACTTTTGGGGCCCCTATTCGAAAACTCCCTAATCATCTTAGCGTAGCGCGATGTCGCAAACACAGACATCAACAAAACAGGGGCGAAACAGTGCGGAGTGCGCGTTGTAAGAGTGATACAGCGTTTCTGAAACAAACTCCGGTGCGTAGCTTTAAGAAAAAAAATTGTGACGAGGCAGTTTTGAGGGAGTGCGCAATGAATAAATGGCGAGTTTTTTGTTCATGGACCGAAAAAGTGCTGGTGTGCGCAATACTTCTGACGAGCGCGAACAACACTGCCGTCATAGCGTATTCCATATCCTAATGAGCGCTTTAGCAGAACTTCCGGTGACGACCACACGCGCTGTCCTTAAATGAAGCATTCGCCTGACCCGAAGAAGAAAGGTACTACCTGGTGTTGCATAACAATCGCTATTTTGCCAATGACAGTGATTTTCCCGGATCACCGGTTAACCATCTACCGGCTTTGCGGTTCTCACTTTTATTGCGATAGCAATTATATGGGTTCTCTGGACGGTTTTTTTGCCGTGGCCGTCGCCGTTATGTTCCGTATAAAGTCCAAGTTGATAACATCCACCCGCGCATCGTGTGTTCTACCCGCGGGTAAAAGCGCGCGAGCGGAGGCGATGAACGCGGTTTGAAGCAGCGGTCAAATGAGCCGGCCCATCTCCGCCGCTCGGAGGGCGCATGGGATAACATCACCCTGCGTGGGGAGCCTGCCGTAAAATGCTGCCTAAGCAGAGAGGAGACGCCCCGCTCGTCTTGAGGGAGCATAAAAGGACACGAAAAGGGGGGAGGGTGTAGTTTGAGCCGCAGCTGTGAACTTTGACTAGTGCGGTCGCGATCGCCATATTTCTCACGATAGGAGGCAGTAGCCAGTTACATACCAACAGTTTCCAAAATATTGTATCTCTAAGTAAATTCTACCCGCACTGCTATGCAGACATTTGCTCCGGCTGAGGAAACTCGCCCACAACCTTCCATGCCACGATTGAATGCACTGGAATCATCTTCCCTCCCTTATCAGTTTTCCTTCGCCCTTTACGTAACGAGGAGCTGTGGGACGATGCTCCCCGCGACGGACCTCCCGAGGCCCTCCGAGTCATGATACAGCGGGCCCGACTCGTCTCTGAAGTCATCCTAGAGACTCCACACTAGGGGTTCCTCCCACGCACTCCTTCTCCATTCAAACGTCCATACTCTCTTTTCCTTCTCCAATCAAACACCAACACTACGTTTTACTCTCTCTCTCTCTCTCTCGGCAGGCATCAGCGGACGACTCGTGTACCTTTCTACGTGCTGCGCTCTCAACGCGAAGAGACTGCGCGAAATCCGCATCTCTCACTGGAGCGGCCGTATTCTCTTAAACATGCGTTTTTTTGTAGAGTTACGCGAGACTGGATCTAAAATAGCTGGATCTACCTGCCAGCCTCACTTCGTACAATATTACAGTTTGTTGCTATAGCATTCATTGCTTCGCCCATACGTCAAAACTGAGTTTTTTTTTGTTTTTTTTTTGCCAGCATCACTACTGTCAGAATAGTTGACGACGAAGTGCCGGTCTATGAATGACGTCATGCGTGACGTTTCTTTTCAGGTCACGTGGCTGTCCCGCACGTGACAGCCGGAAGTTCCGCAACGCACTCATTCTGTGTAGTATGGAGAATTTCACACAAGACACGCGGGCACCACCACCTTAGGGCTGTTAGAAGAATGTTTTCTTATTTCTGTATGTCGCGACGCGCATCGATAAGGTCACGAAACGCGTAATGCACTAACCCAAGCGTTTTCATGCACTAATAACGTATGCTGTCGGGCTAGTTGGTGCATAGCTGGTTAGAAATTGGTTGGCGCAGAACAAGAACATGGACGGAGATTTAACACGGACAAGCGCACAAGTGCGCTTGTCCGTGTTAAATCTCCGTCCATGTTTTGTTCTGCGCCAACCAATTTCCAACCAGTTTTCATGCACATGCGTCTACCGTAAGCACTGTTTGTTTAGTTGTTAAAATACGGGAAGGATACAGCCCAGTACGGCGGCATCAAGCGCACCCTTAAGGTAGTCTACCGATGGCTTGATTGTGACGTCATGGAAGTACATGGCTTTAACATGGCGGCCTAAACGACGCAGACGCAGTATAATCATGTGACGATTAAGCTGCTTCAGTGTGATAACGACGTCGCTAGAACGCTCTTCGGCCTCTGTGCATGAATAACGAAGGAACCAACACACGATGTACTGAACACTAACGGGACATCACGAAGTTTGCTTCCCGCTATGTCGGTGCCCCAACGTAGCTGCTTCACTGACGTCAGTCATCTATAGTAGAACCCATCTGAGCAGGGCCGTACCCAGGAATTTATTTCGGGGGGTGTTTATGTGTAGAACGGCTAACTTCGGCAAATGGGGGTCGATGTGAAGGCGTGTAAATACTTTAGTATCACCCGAAAAGTTAAAGCATGGAAAAAATTTCGGGGGGTGTCAGAACCCCCCCAACCCCCCCCCCTTAGTTACGGCCCTGCATCTGAGCACTTACGTGACATCATGGCGGGGTTGGAGGGAGTGGGCACGAGCGCTTGGCCGTACGCATCGGTGGCGTACTGCTGTTGCCCGTACGGCATGGCGGCCGGAGACGCCGCGTACGACGGGTCCATGTACTGCCCCGCAGCTGGCGGCGCCGCGTAGGTGCCGCCGGGCGAGTAGATGCCCTGAGCGTACGGCGACTGCTGGCCGTACGCATCCTGCTGCTGGCCGTACTGCATGGGCACCGCCTGCGGAACCAATGCTCGAGGTTTAACTGAACCGCAGCCGCCACGTTCACACTTCTCATGAGAGCGTGAGTTTGAAGACTGTTTTCTTAGCTGTCTGCCCACGGTGTGGCTGCATGTAGCATACTATCTCCCAAAACTTCACAAATGGAGAATGACGCTTAGTTCACTTGCAGGTGTTGCATACGAACATATAGCGTCCAATATTTTTTCTTTCCACAGACAACGCGCAGAAATCGCAACTTAGGATGCAATAAAAAGCAATTATGATGGTACCAACACGTTGTGGGTTGGATAAAATGCGACTGCCTGTGTCGCCATGCATACGGTGGTATACGCTGGCACCTTCTCTGTTGCTCGCCTTCTCGAACGATGTTTGTATGAACACTTTTACTTGTGTGTTAAGTGCGGCAGCTCTATTTGTGTGTGTGTGTGTGTGTGTGTGTGCATGTATATATGCGCATTTTCAAACACGCGTACGCACCCAACCGCACGCACGCACGCACGCCCACACACACACACACATACATACACACGCACGCGCAAACACACACACGCACGCGCAAACACACACACACACACACACACACACACACACACACACACACACACACACACACACACACACACACACACACACACACACACACACACACACACACACACACACACACACACACACACACACACACACACACACACACACACACACACACACACACACACACACACACACACACACACACACACACACACACACACACACACACACACACACACACACACACACACACACACACACACACACACACACACACACACACACACACACACACACACACACACACACACACACACACACACACACACACACACACACACACACACACACACACACACACACACACACACACACACACACACACACACACACACACACACACACACACACACACACACACACACACACACACACACACACACACACACACACACACACACACACACACACACACACACACACACACACACACACACACACACACACACACACACACACACACACACACACACACACACACGCACGCACACATGTGGCGTCTTTTTTTATGAAAGAGCCACATCCAGAAACCGAAACTGGGCTAAATTTCATGGGGGCGTAAGGCGCATCTAAGTATCTTTTACTTTTAAAAACAGTTTTAATCAAAATGGGGCAATGCCTCATTGTGACGTGTACTCAAAAAGGGAGTTTCCAATAAAAAATGAGCGAAATCCTGCATCTCCTTGAATCATACAGCCAGATTCATTAAACCAGCGCTGCGTCAACAATCGTGACCAAAACAACCATCATGGCCGCATCCAATCTGTTTCGTTTGTGCCCCAGTTGCTTTGCTATCTGGCTTTCGTTCCACAATTAGTTTTTCTTGGGCGAGTTGGTACTTACTGAAGGACATGATGTAGGGCAAAACTCGAATATAAGGATAATAATAATATCTGGGGTTTTACGTCCCAAAACCACGATATGATTATGAGAGACGCCGTAGTGGAGGGCTCCGGGAATTTCGACCATCTGGTGTTCTTTAACGTGCGCTGACATCGCACAACACACGGGCCTCTACCATTTCGCCTCCATCGAAATGCGACCACCGCGGCCGGGATCGAACCCGCGACCTTTGGGTCAGCAGCCGAGCACCTTAGCCACTGCTCCACCGCGGTGGACTCGAATATAAGGAGTAAAGGGACGACTTCCGTACTTCTTTCTGCCTTTTAGAGTTTCCTTTCGAATTTTCCACTGCAGTACCACGTCCTTCTTTCGCTTCAAGACGGTATATTTGAAATAGAAGATAACTTTATGTTTCAGTGCAAGTGGACTTGGCTCTTCTAAAGAAAAGAGAAAAAAAAAGCCACATACTTGTTAAACGTTCTTAAACTGCGCGAAATGACCAAGACACGAGTAAGAAAACACACAGAACTACACGAGGTCAGAATGCTAACTGTTTATTTTCGTGTATTGGTCATTTCCCGCAGTTTAAGAACATTTAACAGCAATGAACCGACTATCCTGCCAGAACGTATTACTGAAGCCACATACTTAGACGCACATTCAGTTTGACTACACATAGAAAATGAAAATTTCTGGGCGGGTGGGTTTAACCCCCCCCTGAGCCTACCTTCTGGCTACGACTACGTGCCGGCAGTCACGTGGTCCTTATATGTTGAGTATCAACTATCAGTTAATCGAGAAAGTTCAATTAGCGCCACTAGTGCCACAGGCAAGCTATGCATGTTGTTCAATGGCAAGATGATTTAGTATCACAGGGAGGAGTCGTGATTAATACTTTAATCTTACAAGAGAAGCGCGGTTGACGTCCATAAACTTCAACGCAGGAACACGGCACTCTCCGCGGCATTCCTCACATTGTACGCTCGAGCCATAGTACGAGGGAAAGTGACCTGTACCATTGCTCTAAACAGTGCTCGCGCAACCCCACTGTATGCGATCTGAACGCGGTGAGATCTGCCTTTCGATTTCACCATGGTTAAATCTGAACGCGACGATGTAAGCTAATGCTGAAGAGGTACTCTGTGAAACCTTGTGGTACGAGCGGGCGGCTCACAGAAGGGCAAGCTCTCGATGCGCTTGAACGAAACGCAAGAAACGTGTGACGATGCCGTATACGCGTCTCGGAGTTCGAGCAAAAGTACGAAATTAGCTATTCGTCGCGGCTATCAAAGGGAAAAAAAATCGCTCACCATTAGAACGCCGCGAGCTGCCGGCCGGCTCAGCCGCTGGACCGCGTGCTACACTTCGTCTTCTCCTAGAGCGAGCCCGAGATTGATAATGATTATGATGATGATGTCTTCACTCTGATGGCGCTCACTCACCAAGGGGGGATTGGCCAAGAACCGGGCGACAGGATCTTTAAGGTAAATGCCTATGAATCTGTAAAACAAAAACAAAAAAACATAGGCAATAAATTAAAATGCTAGACGAGCAAACGGTCATACTGCCAGATGGGACTTACGTCGGATATAATGACGGGTTCGGATCCAATAATATGTATAAATAAATATATACTAATACGGTAATCTTTTGTTTTATCTGTATAAGGAAATACCGCAGAGCAGATATTCCTGTGTCTATAACTTTCTTCTTTCTTCACATTTACATTACAATTATTTCTAATAACATCCCCTATACTTTCCTGGCGTCATTGTCTGTTTGTTTTCATTAATACCTCGAACGGTGGATCTTTGGTAGCCTAACCCCGGGCACAACCGTTGGGCAAATAAAAGTTTATTCAACTCAACTCAACCCATAATGCAATGCCACCAAAATGATAAAATTACTGCAACATTTATTTCTAATCCTAACTTTTACGACAAGGTACCTTTTCTGTGATAAGACAGCTGATTAGTACCCAGCTAGTGCAAAAGGAACAACATAATGATGATGATGATAATGCTCTGGGATGATTGGCACCATCGGTCGCCTTCAGGGATATGACGTGCTCATCGTCAGAAAGCAGGTTCGAGGTTGGCGAAAGCAACAAGTATGTCATCAAATTGGAGGAGCAGTCTAGAAGACTAATCTCGCAAGACAATTTGTATCCCGCGCTTTCTGGAAGTGCGCCAGAAAGTCACACACCCCTTTACGCTTTCACTGTACATTCCATGATGATGATGATGACGATATGGTGCAGATGTTTCTTCACATATGTCTCGTGCCCACACTGGTGGATTGGCCAAGAGGTGCTGATACGAAGTTTTAAATATGCATAGTAATAGCTATTGATTTAGCAGAATACAAAAGGAAACATACAAAGGGAAGAGTGCAATAATAATTTTGCACACTCAGACATGATAGCTAAGAGAAATTAGAATAATGAAATTAAAGTGCAACCCAGCGTGTTTTTATTTCTTATTTATTATTGCTGGTACATCGCTAGCGCCTCCATGAGAAGCATGCTTTCTGATGTGGCCAGTCTATAAAGAAGATAACGTCGTCGCTAGACAATCTCGTGCGTGTTCGCCTGTGTGGCATGTGACTGCTCATATTAACGCGATAGCGTTAAAGAGCTCGTTTAGCAGAAATTCCGGCGTCGGTGTCGGCGTCGGCGTCGTTGGTTGTGAGCGAAAAATCATCATCTTGTCCGTGACCGAAAAATCGAGAAAGATGCATATAAAATAAATAATAAAAATTTTCGGGTCCGAGTGTGGATTGAACCCGGGTCGTCTGCGTGGCAAGCAGGTGTTCTACCACACAGCCATGCCTCTGCTTGGATATACTGTGAAAATAACTTCCTCTGCTTGGAAATGCAGTGAAAATAACTTCCAGGCTTCGCAAACGCAAGCGTCCTTTATATAGGCGTCGCAATATAACATGTAATATCCCAGGAATATTGCGTGGTACAAGCGTAAATTGCCATCGGGCGTCACAATATGTGACTATCATAACGATTCCATAGTTTAAAGCCAGCCACCCATTACAAACGGCACACACCTTACTGCGCGTATTCCCTTAACACCACGTAGTGGGTGCATAGCAAGTTCGAAAACATTTCCCGCATTTGCCGCGCATAATTTCTCCTGGTTTAAACCATACTACCCATTACATAGTATGCACTAAGTGATTGAAGTACGCAGTAGGGACGGGATATCGCTATCGCGTTCAACTCTTAAAGGCGAAGCTTAAGGGTCCCCCCAATTTTTTAAAATAAATTATCTTTCTTTACTACAACCTCTCGTGACTTCAACGACGGTGAAGACAACATTATTATTTTAATTATTATTATTATTACTATTATTATTATTATTATTATTATATTATTGTTATTACTTTGTTAATGATTCATTACTGCTATAAGAATGAGCATACAAGTAGAGATATAAAATCGCATTTGTTTTGTTTCGTGACGGAAAGCCCAAACAACCTCAAAAACGTTCCTGTGGCTGACTCCCAGAGCCGAAGTACCGAATGTACGTGAGTATAGTATCTATTGTTATGTTAAACCCCAGCTTAGCGAATGGGATATCAAGAAGCCTTTTTGTTAGTAACATATACCAGCGACATGAAAAAAAAAGTAAGGCTCTGTTGATTTCAATTCCGAATAAAATTGACATAGGGGTGATATCGCCAGACCAGCCCTGTGTGAATATAGATTTAACGGGGGCACACGGCATCGTGATCTACGCACGGATAAACCTTTAGAAGTCCGCGGCTGTTCCTCCTCAAAGGCGGATGCACGCAAGCCTGCCCCCATAACCGTTCGCAGGGTTCCCCTTCAGGGGGGGCGACGAAGGTTCGTCGCAGCGCCCCCCCTCCCTATAATGTCAATGTATGGGGCTGGCTTTGCACCCCCCCTCCGCCCCTCCCTATTATGTCAATGTATGGGGCTGAGTTTGCGCCCCCCCCCCTCCGCCCCCCTCCCTATTATGTCAATGTATGGGGCTGACTTTGCGCCCTCCCTCTCGCCCCCCTCTGCCCCCCCCCCCCCCTCGTGCGCACGCCTATGCCTGCACCAATGGACTCGCACTCCGGACTGACGTCATGAGCCGGACGGCCGGTGGCCACGCCTTCGGAGAACATCACCGAGTGCATGGGCGGAACTCTGTTTAGTCGCGGAGCCAATCGGCGGCCGCGCTTGGGTGGTCTGGGCGGGGCCTCTTTGGACTTCTTAGTGTAGTTTCTAAGGTATTTTTCAGCTGCGGCCACTTCTACGTTGGACAGACGGGACGCTGCATTAACCAGAGATTATTGGAACATATGAGATCCCTAACCGGAGGCTCACCTTCTAACCTTAAGTTGTATCCGACTGTAGTTACTATAACATCCTATTGTCTGTTTCGACTCTACTCGGTTTTTTACGAAAATTTCAAATGACGAAATTCTGTCCATGATGTAATTGTTTCTATGGCGCCTCCCCAAAGCCAGAATTTTTTATACGTTATAGCCGTTTTAATGGCCACTACAGGAGTAGAGTAGAGTAGAGTAGAGCCTTGTATCTGTGGCACACACCCACGCTGGGGGATTGGCCAAGAAGCGGGTAGTTCTAAAAAATGCTTAAATTTTGTTAGCGAAGGACCGACATTATCGGACCATTCAATAATACTCGCGGTAGTGAGTCGGTCATTTCATTTAATACTAATTCACGTTGACCTGGTACCCATAATAATCGCAAAGTTCTTGGAGGACACTTGAGCTTCGCCTTCAAAAGTGGCCACTACAGGAGTAGTGGCCACTTTTTGTACGGTCCGATTACGCTATCGCGTAATCGGACCGTGTTCGTATCGCCTTCCCAATCGCTAGCCTCGCTTCGCTTCTCGGTGGACTTTTGAAACGTGTCGCTTGAAAAGCCAAAGTTCGGACGGGCTCCTCCTGCTGTATCCATGCATGCGATGTGACGAAACACATCCATGTATTTATTTCATTTTGTAATGTTTGTACGCTTGTAGTGGGCTTTGGTGCAAATACAAAAAAAAAAAGAAACACGAAAAAAATCTACGTATCTCCCCAAAGTGAATTATGACGAGTGGGCGAAGCTCTGGCTATCGTATCGGTGAGTAACCGTACGTTACCCGAGCATTGCCCCATATAACCCCTTTAGGCACAGCGTCCACATATGTGGACGCGATTTGTTTTTGCCAGTTCCTCGGACTAGTGAGAAAGAAAGGGCAAAATACATTGCGCGTAGCAATAATTGAACCTTCTGCATAGTCAACGCGTCTTCACTTGACCCCAATGTGCTGCATACGACTGCAGCCGATCACTTTTATGAAAACACTACGATGTTTGACGAGTTACTTGACGTGCCGCATTCCAGAACCAACTTCTTAAATATTATTTTTCTTTGCTCAAAATGAACAGAGCCAAAAACGAACTGCGTGTGTATTTCGAGCCTAAGATTACCTTCCTTTCTTGTAAAAATTGTACGTGAGTGGTTGCAGAATAATTAAATATTTTATTATGCGCTAATTAAGATTAATTAGCAAAACGCTCAAGGAACGACATATTTCTCCATTTTCTTTTTTGGAATATAATGACGAGTGCCTTAGAATTATGTTGTGCGAAATTTAGACATTTCGGGACAGGGCATCATAATGCGTGCCTGAAGGGGATAATGTAAATTGAGTGACATAAAGTGTATATAGAAATGTAAATTTATTTCACCCTCCAATCGTGCTAGGCAATTCAAGGAGGATTTAGAAAATTGCTGGGGTGGAGGATATGCCTCGAAGGTGAATTCAAGAACCCGCCATCTTATTGGTGGCAAGATACCATTTTAATATGGGTAATTTGTTGCGACATATAATGCTCGACGTGCGCCTTTGTGTTACAGGTTTCCTTGAGAAGCCTCAACATCTAGGCACATTTTAGTAGAGATCAACTCATCAATGCTCTTCTCGATAGGTTGTTTTCGCTAGGAACAGCAATCTCTTGCCTTATAATTAGCTTGTGTCTACGTGGAAGTCTATTGTAAAACCGTTTTTTTTGTGTGTGTGTCTCACATATGTTTCGACTATAGCAACGGTTCTATACCGTGACCACAACGGAAGACAGGGCTAGGTCATAAGGAGCTTCGCCCCCCAAAAGAAACACCGAGATTCTTTTGATTGGTGGTGCAATCGCCACGTGGACTGCCAAACGAACAAATGTGTCAGTCAAAAGAAAGATAAATCCTCAATATGCTTTCAAAGGAGAGGTGCAAGCAAGACTAAAAAATTCAGTGACCATTACGATATCCTAATGCGAATTCTGAGCGCACCCTCTTGTTGGGGCAACGCCAACAGTGTTTGAAATTCTGGCTATCCGCAGTTGTAGCACTGTAACATTCGTTACATACTGCCACCGAAACTGCCAGCGCTCGAGCGCTACGCACACCACTCTGTGCATTGCAGGCGTCGCAAACCAAGCGAAACGCCGACAGCCACGTTACGACAAGCGAAGCCAGCCTCTGCGCAGGTGCCAGCCCTGCATGCGCACGAGCTCAGACCGAGGGGCTAGTGCGTGTGACGGAGGAAAAAAAGCGAGGTTAGGGGCCAGTGGCTCGTGATATCGACCGACGGTTCGCTCTCTTTCGTCCTCGTTCCTTCCCTTTCTTTATCTCTCTGTCTTTCTTTTTCTCTTTATTTATCTTTTTTATTTCTTTTTTTGTATTGTATATCTCTTTCTCGTCTCTGTCTCTTTCCATATCTCTCTTTCTATATTAATCATAACCAACAGACAAGGATGCCAAGCAAAGTATAGGGAATGTTATTAGTAGCAGTTGTAATGTAACTGTGAAGAAAGAAAAGGGGACGAAAAGATAACTTGCAACCGGCAGGGACCGAACCTGCGACCTTTGAATAACGCGTCCGATGCTCTACCAACTGAGCTACGGCGGCTTTCATCCCTCCGTCCACTTTATAGGGTACATATGCGCATTTAAACACGGGAGTGCCAGCCAGCGCAGCCAGTAGCCATTACGGCGAGTGTTACCCCTGCCGGCGGCAAGTTGTCCCTTCGTCTACTTTTCTGTCTTCATATTTACATTACAATTGCTACTAATAACATTCCCTACACCAGGGGTTTCAAACTCGCATCAGCTACAGGGCCGCCGCCACGCAATTTAGTCCCGCATAGGGCCGGGAAAGCGAAAAAAGGAGAAGCGGAAGGGGGGAGGGGGGGGTGTTGAACAAAATGTCAGCTAACGTTGCAGTTTCACAGGCCTTTCCCATAACTCACATATTGGCTAATTCCTCATATATGGGGCAGGAGGCCAGAATCATATCGATACCGATCTTCACATTGACTAAAATCTGAACGCCGATTCTAGTATACGTTTCTTGATCCGCGGTTACGTTACTACACACGATGACCGCATGGGGTGCCTAACAAAAAAAAAGTTTATTAAGACCAGCCACGTCTTCGTAGGTCACCCGAACAAAGCGTTAGTAATCCCTATAGGCTAGAAAATAATGTATGCACCATTTAGCAACGTCACAAACAGTCGCAGCTTCATCAAAAATATATATAAAACGAAGTGTCACGTGCGGGCCGCGTGTTTGTCAACCCTGTCTGTTAGTTCTCATTAATATTTTGTCTAGCAATATTTTGTCTAACCTGAGATTCCTCGCTGAGGTTTGGCCCCGGGGGTGGAAGTTTCCGTCTTTCGAGTCTTTGGTGTTCTAGAATATCTGTGTATGCTACGCTATGCCTCTTTCCCGCAACCAATTTTCTTTAGAATACGCAATCGCACTCGCTAAAGAAAATTGGTTGCGAGAAACAGGCTGCATGGATGGATGGATGCTATGAGCGTCCCCTTTATAACGGGGCGGTGACATGTCTGCCACAAGGCTCGAAAAAAAAAAAAAACTTTATTTTTATGTTGGCCTAATGCCTTATCTACATTGATTAAATCTATGTTATCATAGGAAAGAAAAATATAAATTCACGGTCCATCTCTCTGCCTCTTAAGGCAGAATGACCTTATTTTTCCCCATTTTTTATTTTTGTGTATATCTCTACTTTTCTGCCACCAATACTCTAACCGTCTCTTACTTATTTCTATCGCGGACGTGTTCAGCTTTCCATTGTTGTCCCTAAAACCCAAGGCTTCATGTAGACTCGTGCCCCCCACGTTTATCTGGGTGGATATCGCCGCATTCAATCAGTACATGTTCCATCGTTTCCTTAGTTCCCCCCACAGCATGTACATTGTTCTTCTTCGTTACAGAATCTCGCTTTATAGCTACGCGTTCTAAGGCAACCCGACCTTGCTTCAAACAGTAAAGCGCTTCCCCTTGAATTATCATAAAACCTCTCCCTCCTTATTTCGTTTTTTCCCTTTCGGTAGTCACTGAGAGCCGGCTTCTTTTCCGTCGCTGCCATCCAATAAGTTCTCTCCGCCTCTCTGACTTTTCGCTTAATGCTCCTTGTTGCCATGTCGCCCACACTGCTAGCCGTATATTTACTGGTGAGCCTCCTAGTTCTTTTTCTCCACTGCGTGTCAACGCCTTTTCTATACAGATACCTGAAAACCTTCCCTGCACATGCTGTTGTTGTTGTTGTTCCCTTTGGTACGGCTCATACCCACTCCGGGGGATCGGCCAAGAGATCACTATATGAAGAAGTTAAGACTTTTCGATTTTATGAATTTTGATGTTGTGCTCACAACCAAAAGAACCCCATATATAATCAGAAAGTGTGCAATAATTGTTTTTCACCGATTCAGATCAGACACTATATTTCTTTTGTATATAACTTGAATTGAAAGTTAAAAATAAATAAGTAACTGAAATAACAGATGGAATAAAATATAATAAACTTTTTTTTTGTTAATTCATCACTGCAGTTATAATAGGTACAGAAGTAAGGATTTTAAATTCGCATTCGTTTCGTTTCATGAAGGTAATTGCAAACGGCATCAAAAGCGTCCTCGTGGCTGAAGCCCCAGATCCGAAGCACCGAAAGAGAGTATATTATCACTTGTGCAGTTCAGTCCCAGTTTAGCAAAAGGGATAAGAAGTAGTCTTTTTCTTATTAATCTGTATCGGGGACATGACAAAAAATAGTGCTCGATTGATTCCACTTCTAAGCAAAAGTTGCAGAGGGGTGATACCGCCAGACCAGCCCTGTATGAATATAAATTTAACGGAGGAACACGACATCTTAATCTAGTTATTAGGACTTCCAATTGTCTGTTATTACACCACTGGCTTTTCCACGGAAATTTTAAATGACTGATTTCTGTACATGACGTTATTGATTCCATGGCGTCTGCACGAAGCGACAAGTTTCTGTATCTTGTTGCAGTTATATTAGCCACTACAGGAAGGACCGAGAGTATTGGGCCATTCAATGCCGCTCGTGCTAGTGAGTCCGCCATTTCATTTAATTCTAATCCACAATGGCCAGGTACCCATAATAATTTTACGATATTCAGTTGTGGAGGCACTAGCATACAGAACGTCTTTAAGGCAACTGATTTTGATGTGGCTGTAAGGGACGTACATACTGACAAGGAGTCAGTAATTATTATTGCGTCATGGGCGTTCAGAGGTAGCTTCCGCAGCGCTAGAATAATTGCCAAGAGTTCGGCTTCAAACACGGGGGTGTAGTCCGGTAATCTTAACGAAAAAGACCATCCAAGTAAATGGGAGTAGGGTAAGGTGGGGCAAAATGAGACAAAAATTTGAAAATAGTGAATATTTATTTTTATTTCACTCTTTACCCTTAAACGACAATGCAGAAACTTTCCTTCGGGTACAAGGTATGTGCTACATAAATATGACCATCTTGCCACTGTTAAAAAGTTTATTTTAAAAAGAAATAAAAAATGCACCAGATGTCTCATTTTGCCCCAACTTGCGGGGCAAAACGAGACAGTGTGAAAAAAATTTAACCCTTCAGTTTTTGCAGTAGAAACACTTGAAATTAAACTCCGTGGGCCATCACGCAGCCTTCATGACCCCAGTTCTCGCACTCCACGCATTGAATCCAGACAGAATCCGGTGCTGTTTTGCTCCAAAACTCCTTGCAGATCAAACACCACCAGTCTTTCTTTGTGCTATTGTTGTATTTTGTTGAAAGCTAGCACTTCATTGGATTATTCAACGATTGGACGCTAGATATAATCTGACGCATCTTCTTCGCCTCCTTTTGCCGTTTTGGTGCAGAACTTCACGGGCGTTTCGTGGCTTTCAGCTTCGTCAGCCCGGCTTCATGAGGCGATGAATTTAAAACTGTGCTAGATTCAAATTTTCTAGCACAAATTTGGTATTGAAGGAAAACTCGATGGCGAGACGTGTTTGTAAACGGCTTGACTTGGAGAATCTTCCAAATTTGCGTTCGCCTTTTGAGAGCATCTTTGGGAACGCGGAAAAATCTCGATGCAGCAAGAATGGAGTGGGTGTCCTGAACAGCAGTCGTGCTTTTTCACGTCGTTTTCCTCCCAGGAAGCTTTATATGATATTGCGACGCGACACGGAAAAATACGTCGCGGGTTGCGAACAATGTCAACGTCACAAGCGTCACAATATTCTCTTGTGCGTCCGAACCTTCCTAAACAATAAAATATAATATATAATGAGTGTAAGTAAATGGTTCACTTAATGAGACACTCTCTAAGGCAATTCAATGCCTTTTTGTCGCGTTTTGCCCCCCCTCACATGCCAAAATTCAAAAAAATTTCCGCTTTGGCCCCGCGCACCAAGTGAACTGAAATTTTGGTGGTATGTAGCTAGTAGTATATAGTAACAATAGAAATACTTACGTTGTTGTACTGACGCCAGAGTAGCTTCATGCACGGATCCGAAAATTTGGCCGAGAAGAATTTCGCCCGTTTTTGACGGGTCACGAACACACTGACACCAGCCGCGTAATTTTTACCAAGCGAACGCTGTGAGCAATCGTCAACTTTTACACATAAAAAGGTGGACAACTACCAGCACCTCTCGCTGAAATATAGAAACAAAGAAAAGTGCTTTCTGTATTAGCTATAGAGGTCGGCAAAGCCAAAATGTCGCGTTTTGCCCCGTGTCTCATTTTGCCCCGCCTTACCCTATATGCCTACGCATGTCTTTTCGTCAATCACTGAAGTATCTGTGGCAATTATATTTTTTGTTTCCGCGTGTGCGAGATAATCTTGCAATCGGCTATTTAAGACCTTGAATGGTTGGAGTTTGGGCTTAGGCGGAAAAATCTCATCGTATTCTATCTTAAGATTCTGATTTGAAACAATTGCTGCAGGCACCTCTCGAATTTTGACATTTATCCTGTCCAGTTGTTTCTGAACAAAAATTATCTGAGGCGTACGAAACCGTGGCCAGTGGGCAAGAAAAAAGGAGTCTGGGTCATTTATAAAAGCATATTCAGATCGTCTTAGCGGGTAGCTATAAAACTTTAAGAATGTCTGCACCGTCAGGATACGGAAACGACAAAGCAATGTTGGCAAGCGCGCTTCCTTATACATGACGCTGTTGGATACGAACTTAGGGAGCCCTAGACATAATCGCAAGGCTTCTCGTTCCAGAATAACCAGAGGCTTAATTTTGTAAGCTGGGCCACCGGAGAACAGCATGCACCCGAATTCCAATATTGGTCGCATGTACATTTTATATATCATGATCAGTGTATTCCTACGTAATCCATATCTTCGGTGACTCAATCTGCGGAGAATGCCTAAGGCACGTTGTGCCTTAGAGGCGATACTCTCTATGTGTGGAGTCCAGTTTAGTTTTTCATTATAAATTATTCCCAAATATTTCAGTGACTCAACCTGTGGAATAGGCTCTTGTTTATAACATATCGAAATGGAGATAGGATCTGCTAACGGGAATATTAACAATGCGCATTTATTTACATTCAATGTCATGCAGATTGTCTCTAGCCATGCCTCCAACATATTCATATATACCTGCAGTTTTTGATATAAGGAATATGTATCACTATCTGCCGCGAAAAATGCAATGTCGTCTGCATAAACATATACTTTGACATCCTGGTAATTCGGGATTGAGCTCATTAATATATTAAATAATACCGGTGACAAGACGGCGCCCTGGGGGACTCCGCGAGTTTGTTTGAACTTTGATGATGCGCAACCATCCTTAACACAATAAAATTCACGTGCCCTTAAAAATTCCCTCAACCACGCAATTATATATTTTGGGAAATTGTGGCTCAGTAAGATGTCCAATAAAACTGAATGTTCCACACTGTCGTACGCTTTGGCTATGTCTAATGTCACTAGAGCAGCATGTTGCCTTCTTTTGCGAGCAAGCTGAATGCGGCTTTCTAAGTCTGCGTGTGCACACCATATTGAGCATTCCACCCTGAAACCAATTTGATTCGGATTTAGTAATAAATTTTCAGACATCCAAATTGTAATTCTCTTATGGAGCACCCTCTCTACGAGTTTTATCATATTAGAAGTAAGAGAAATGGGTCGTACGTTTTCTATGTCATAGCCGAATCCTTCTCTTTTTTGTATCGGAATTATTTTAGCTAACTTCCAATCGTACGGTATCCAGGAGTATTTTAATGAATAATTTACAGTGTTTAAAAGGTCACCTGGTGATAATTTGAATAATATTTTTATCATGCCAACTGTAATTCCATCCGGACCTGGAGTTGACGAGGGCAAATCTTGAATTACTTGAGCTAATTCCTCCAATGTAACTTTAGTAAAATCCATCATTAACGTTGGTTTTTGCTCCTTCATTTTCCTCAGCCTCTCTTCAAATCTCATTTCGCTCTGAGCTTCCCTCACTTCAAAGCCTGTCCATCCCATATCACCCTTTACATCGTCATTTGTCGTCTTCCCGTGAGCGCTCAACGCGAGGCGTCCCACAGTCCTTTGATTTACATCCATTCCTGATTGCACCTCTGACTATATGCACACCACTGAGTTCCCAAATGTAAGCCCCGGAACCATCACACCCTTCCACAGCCCTCGAAGCACATCGTACCTATTGTATTCCCATAACGCTCTGTGCTTCATAATTGCAGCATTCCTCTTTCCCTTTGCTGCCGATGCTTTCTCTTGTACCTCCATATATCTATCCCCCCTAATTTACCCACACTCCGAGGTACTTGTATTCGCTTACCCTCGGTATTTTTTGGCCCTGTATTAAGACCGCATGGTCTTCGTGATCATTGAATACCATCAATCCACATTTTCTTGCACTAAATCCTAGTCCTAGAACCTCGCCTTCCCTTCCGCATATATCTGCCAGCCGCTGTATATCATCTTGACTGTCCGCAAATAAGACAATATCGTCAGCATAAAATAAACCTGGAAGCTTCTGCTCAACCATCGCGCCGGCCTGTTTGTGTGACAAATTAAATCCAATGTTGCTACCTTCCAGCGCTTTTTCCATCCTCACCATGTGCAGCATGGATAACAGCGGGGACAAAGGACATCCCTGTCTCAGCCCCTTGCTAATGTCAACGCTGTCCTTGCTGCTTATTCCTTCCCATTCTACACAAACTGTATTTTCTCGGTATATCTCCCTCAAAAGCTGTATACAGTGGTCACCTATGCCCACTTCCTTCAATATATCCCAGAAAATTTCCTGATTAACGTTGTCATACGCCCCGGTGATGTCTAGATAAGCTACGTATAAGGGCCTGTTTTCTATTTTTGATATTTCTATACACTGAGTAAGAACAAACAGGTTATCATCTAACCGCCTATCGATTCGGAATCCATTCTGAAGTTCTCCCAAAATATCATTTTGCTCTACCCACGTTTCTATTAAATGCGAATGCATTTCATAGTCAGGCTATGTCAGGCATCCGGCGTTGGCGTTGTGCGGCGTTGTCCGCGGAGGAGGAGGAGGAGGATAGGTTGAGGAGGTGTGCGCGCCGGCAGGTGTTAGATGTGAAGCATCTTATGGCGAAGCTTAATCCGGTGGTGGTGGTGTGCGGCGTGACCACCCTTACTGCGCATGCGCAAACCCTTTAAAAAAATAAAAATAAAAACCTCCTCTCTCCCTCTCTCTCCTCTAGGCATCCCTCCCCGCGGCAACCACACCTTCACTGCGCATGCGCCTCCCCTCCTCTCTCTCTCCTGCTACGCTCCCCCCTCTCCTCTAGGCATCCCTGCCCGCGCCGTCCACACTCCCCACTGCGCATGCGCGTCCCACCTCTCTCTCCTCTCCTACGCTCCCCCCCTCTCTTCTCTAGGCATCTCTGCCCGCAGCGTGCACACTCCCACTGCGCATGCGCGCCCCTCCTCTCTCTCTCCTCTCCTACGCTCCCCCCCCTCTCCCTCTCTCGCCTCGCGACTCCGACACAGGCAGCGTCTGCTAGCGAGTTTCTTGGTTGAAAAAACCGACTGCTCGCGCTGCACAACCGTTCACTGGTCACCCCGTATATATGGCAATGGATCTTGACCTCCAAGGTGGTGCCGGTGGGAGATTTCTCCTGTGCGTTGTTGAACAATAAAAATTCGCAGCTTGCGCGTTAACTAAAAGCGGACTGCGAGTCTCTGTGTCCAGTCGGAGTTCTCTGTCTCTCATTGCACATTAGCAGCGATTGGCATGTTCCAGTAGAAAACACCGCTCCATCGCTGCGTGCTTTACGCATCCCCAGTTTTAAATGCGAATGCATTTCTTAGTCGGGCTATGTCAGGCATCCGGCGTTGGCGTTGTCCGCGGTGGCCTCGGCAGGTGTTATAGTGAGTGGAGAGGAGGAGCGCGCTCTGGTGCGTGAGGGCGCTCGCATCGCGGGAGCTCGGCGGAGCTATATATGAAAAAAAAATTTAAAAAAATAAAAAAAAAGAAAAAAAAGAAAAAAAAGAACAAAAGAAAATTAAGAAAAAATGAAAAAAAAAATAAAAAAAGACAGGCGCCTTTTCCTTCTTCGAACCACAACCACCATATATAAATGGAGTGAAGCGCGCGCGACATGCATTCGCATTTCCTCACGATTCCCTTCGGGGAGGTGGGGGGCATTTTTTTAAATTTTACTTCCTGCATCGCCAACCTGTATAGCACCGATGTAATGGCTAGCGGTCTATACGAGCGAATGTTATCCTTTTCTCCCCTGCCTTTATAGATCAAGTTCATTCTACTTTTTCGCCAACTGTCTGGTATTTCCCTCTCCTGTAAGCACTTTTCTACGGCTTTCAGCAGTGCTTCTTTAGTGCTATATGTCCTAGTTCGTGAATGAGGCTGACGGGAACCCCATCTAAACCCGGAGTATAGTGCGCTTAGGAATTTTTCCTTCGGCCTTCTTCCAATTGAAATTCTCGATTACTACATCTTCCTCAGTTGTACTCTTTTGCATACTTTTACTCACCGGGGGAATCCCCTGGGCGACCTTTTTAAACGAATCGGCTGTTACCTTTCGGTAACTGATACCTTTCGGTAACAACCCCTCCTAGGCATAGCTAGAGTTACTGTATATGCTACCTTTAGGTCCCGTAGGGAGCATATACAGGAACTCTAGGCATAGCGTAGGCTTAGCTCCACACAGTGACATGTACAGGAAACTCTGCTGCACTGGTGTGCTTGCATGACATCAGAGGTCACACTACACAACATCTCCCTAAAATCCCTCTATGTTTAAAAGTAGCGAAATGTCTTGATCCAGCCACCGCGTCCTGCGATAGGCCGGTTGGCGACACGTGACCTATTTGCCTCCGCGCCCCGCCCAAAGGGTCCAGTGGTGGCAGCACTGTGCCGGACGTACGGGTGACTGCGTTTGCAAGCGTAGAGTTGGACAATTTAACAAGTACTTCACGCGCCTCTGTCGCATTGTTGTTGCAATTTAGAAGTGTTTATTTACTTGAACCTGAGTGGACGTGGGAATTCTGTGCTTGAATTGAATGTTTGGAACGTGACGGGCTAGTATGCCGGGTCTCAATGCCCTCGGTTGTTTCACCGCGCGGAGGGCAGAAAAAGTTTTTAGATGCGAAGCATCTTATGCTCGAAGCTATGTCCGTCCCTCCGCGTTCGTCGTCCCGCGTCCGGCCACTTTCATGAAGTAGGGAAGCACCCATTATGCGACCCAGAACACTGTAGTAATATGAAGGCCGTCAACCACTACCACAGTCATCAGAGTGATGGCCGAGAGCACAGAGAGGCTGCTTAGCAATGGCTAGGCAGGTGGTGTCTGTCGCCCAGGTTGACCCCATTCCTGGATCTTGCTTGCATGTGTTTGGAGGGGGGCTTAGTCCGTCCCGCCTTCCCGCATCCTACACCACCACAGCGCATGCGCGTCCTCTCCCCCCTCTCTCTCTCATCTCCTACGCTCAGCCCCTTTCTCTCCTCTACTCTACGGAGCGGCCCCCGCGTCCCTTCCCCCTCCACAGCGCATGCGCGTCCCCTCCCCTTATCCTTTCCTACGCTCACCCCCCTTTCTCTACTCTAGGAATCATCTACTCTTCGGAGCGGCGCCCGCGTCCCACATCTTCCACAGCGCATGCGCGTCCTCTCCCCCCTCTCTCCTCTAGGAATCGTCCGCTCTACGGAGCGGCTCCCGCGTCCCACACCCCCACAGCGCATGCACGTCCCCTCTCTCTCCTCTCCTACGGTCTCCCCCGTTCTCTCCTCTAGGAATCCTCTACGGAGCGGCGCGCACGACAGGTGGTCCGACACCTGCATACCACGCTGGGGGGCGCCACGGTAGTTCCGCGGTATGAAAATGACGGAGTGCGCGCGCCTGATTCTCTCTCCTGTGCAGCGCCGCGATGAGCGCCCGGACCGCTGCCGTGAAACGAGAGCGGCGACGTTCTTCCCGCTCAAGCTAATTATCTCCCCGCTGCTTCGCATCCACACATGGTTCCCTTTAGCGGGAGATGGGGAAGTTTGTTGCTCGCGGTGACAGAAATATATTCTGAAGGAAGGTATGGCCCACAAAAGGCAATAATTAACCGATTAAAGCGGGCGCCGAGAGGAGTTTTAGGCGTCCGCAGAATGCACGCGAGCGAGCGGAGCGTTGTTTGCTGGCGCTGCTCCTTGGACCCCTCCAGAGGGCGCACGTGTAGTTGTCGCTACCTTTATATATATATATATAGGGACCTTAGTCATGTCATGTAAATCATGACGAACTTGTCATGAAAAGTATGATTTACATGCCATGGCCTTAGTGCTCCTGAGGCCGTTTTCTTAACTTGATACATCCGAAAATTGGTACGATGAAACATTTCTGCATGACCAACATAAATGACAGGTGGTAATATGAAAATGATGACATGTCATGTACAACATGATTTGCATACGCTGCTGTCTTTGCTGGCGGTCGGCCAGAAGCTCGAACGGGACATCGGGCACTACAGGTGAGGTGTACAAATTGTATTTACCTAGTGGTCACTAAAGCAGCAAGCAATGCTTGTCGGATTTTGTTTAAAGTGACCAAGAAGTGCGGTAGAGTAGTGGCAGTTAAGTGCGTCATACCAAGACAGGTGCGCATCGTACACGACATAGAGAAAGAACTGATCAACTGTTGGCATTTGTTTTTACCAGCAGTTTTGTTCTTGCCTGCGTGTTAATCTTTTAACTCGAAAGATACCCTACACTGAATTGAAACCAACTGCAGCCAACTAATGCTGATGGCATAATTATATCCTCCTTTTTTTTGTTTATGACCCTACTACACCCTTTCTTGGCAGTGGGCCATGAATATCTATACTCGTCAAGACAGCAGGCAGCCCAGTGCCCGCAACCTCAGGGAAGCTTGGATTCCAATTTATCTTGATCGAAGTAAGGGTTGCATTCTTCAATTAAATTAACTGTCCAAGTTTATCAGTGGCTTCTATGCCAATATATGGTGCGCCGCGCCTTGAGCCTTGGCGCTCCTAGGTACAGCGACGTCCCTGCACCCCCCACCGATATGGGTTGCTGGCTATGAAGTACGTGGTGCAGCCGTGGTACTTTCCACGACGGCACCATCATGAGTTTCCGGACAAAGGTGCGCGCGCGTGCTTTGTTGACGCTGGGATACGTTAGCCGTCGACGGCCGACCTAAACCATGCAAGGATTAAGAACTGCCCAGTGCAACAAACAACCTCGCGTGCACGTCTCGCATCTCTTTCGTTTGTGATGCCATGCTGATTTTCTGAATCGCAAAAAAAGTGCATCTTCCCAGCATCATCACCACAACTGCAGAGTAGTGCGTACCTTAATTTAATCATACACATGACACATGGGGGGAAAGGGTAGGGGTGGACGGGGTGCCCCTTCCCCCCTCCCCCCCCCCCCTGGTCATATAAGGGTTGCACCACCTACCCTACACCTTTACTGAGCCGGAGCTGTCCCGTCATGGTTTAATGTGCGGAGCAATCTTTTTGACAATGATGGCCACTGAAGACCCCTGGCGATACATAAATTTAACGTTTAAGGGCTCGTTCGTCTGTTAGTTCTCATTATTATTCTAAGAACTGCTTCCCACTGTTGCTTCCGGAAAGCCGTGGGCCCAAGACAGGCCGTTCTGGGCAGCACGCCATTACTTCATTTTTATTTCTGCAACCATTACGATCGAAAGCTTGTTTCTTTTCGTACTCGACCAACTGAAAAGTGGGGCGGGGAGGGGTAATAATAATTATTGTGGTTTTACATCCCAAAGCCATGGTAGGGACGCCTTAGTGGAGGGCTCCGGAAGTTTTTGCCATCTGGTGTTCTTTAAAGTCCGCCTAAATCTAAGTACACGGGCCTCAAGCATTTCGCCTCCATCGAAATGCGGCCCGCCACCGTCGGGTCAGCAGTCGAGCACCATAACCACTAGAACATCGCTGCGGTGATATTTGGCTCCCCTGCGCACGCCTTCAATCACGCTCCGTAGTTTTCTAGTTCTGTTTCTCGAACTTCTCGCCACCGAGGTAACTCCGAGGCAATGTGCCGGCCGTCGTCTGGAAGTACGTCCTGGTACGCCAGGACCCTCTTGCCGCCGTGTTGGGACAACCCGGCAGCGACTGCGGGAGCGCCCTGTTCTGCACGGTGCTGGCCATGAAGGCCGTCCAGTACCGGGGACGTCCGCGTTCCTTCTACGACATGGCCTCGTTCCCCGTGCACGTTCCCTTCTGGCCGGGCCTCTTGCTCGACATGACGCTGCTCCATCTACAGTCTTCTTCTTCTTCTTCTCCTCATCATCATGGCTCATACCCAATGCAGGGCATTGGCCGAGTAGTAAGTGAATTTATTTTTCCAGTATTTTCTGTAATGTATTACTCAGAAGCTATATTTACGTAGTCGGAGCCGGGCTGCAGCTTAGGGCACGTCGTCGGTGTCCTCCTCGGACTCGCGGTGGCGCGATTCGGGTGGAAGAAGCTGAGCTGCCCGGATCGTGTGGGAAGGCCCTCCTCGAGTCTTGGAGGCTATGTCGGTTAGGATATTACTCACCTGGGACGGCCTTGATGCGCGACCGTCACCATTTACGGCACCAACTGTCGTAACCGTGTAATAAATTGATTCGATGGATCGTTACGCAATGGGTCAACTGACCCGCCAAGGTGGACTATAATAGTTGCGGTATAGGCTCCTGTACGTAGATTTAGGTGAACGTTAAAAAAACCAGGTGGCGGAATTTTCCGCAGGCCTCCATTACGGCATCTCTCCTAATCGTATAAGGGTTTAGCGAGGGTAAAACCCCAGCAATTATTGTATGGGGTCAACCGATGGCTTTCACATAATGCGCTTTTTCCATCTTAAAGAACACGATATAACCCATAGTTAAAATGATCACTATCAAATGTCATTGTTTGATTCACGGCACAGCGCCGGAAGCTATTGCGATGAACTATTTGCAACAAATAAAATTTTTCGATGCGACGACGATGATTTTTAACTAGTCGCACTAGCTTTTACAGCGAAAGCTGTTATGAGATCACAAGGGTTTATTATGGCACCGCAGTTGCCGCCGCCGCCGCCGCGGGTGTCCGTAACCACTATCGCGCGAAATAAAAAACTAAAATACTGAGTACGAAGTGGGAATCGAATCCGGGCCCTCTGCGTGGTAGCCCAGTACTCTGCCCCTGAGCTACGCCGGCGCTTGAAACTGCGGTGCAAACTGACCCTAGTCAGGCTTCATGTCGGCTACGGATTCGCGTTAACATTTGTAATAAAACGTTATAGAACAGTAAAGTAACAACCAGGCGTCACGCAATGCGAATTACGTAACGAGTGGGTCGTTGATTGCTCCAACCCAGTAGAAAAGCCTCAAGCATAATTCTTCATCGTCGTCAGCCACAGCATCAACAAAGTGCACATAATGATTTACAAGTGTGTAGCGGGTACCACGCTTTCCCGAAGAATGATGACTAATGGCTCAGTGGACGCTTCCCCACTACTCAAACATGATTTATGGCGTAGTGGGTACCATGCAAGTCTGTTGGTAGTAGTTGCCCCAAGAGTGTTTAAAAAAGGCTCGAGAAAAGCCGCTCTTCCAGCTTTCGCTGTGACTGTGCTACGCGTTCAGCACAGGCCTGGCTGTTTTAAGGGCGAAGCTCCTTAGGGTGTGGGTCTGTCCCTCCTCTGTAGTATGTAGTAGTAGTAGTAGTAGTAGTAGTAGTAGGTAGCCACGTATAGTGGGATGTATCCACTCCACGTGATAAAGATGACGATGACGCTGATGACCATGAATTGTCAGTGTGGCCAATCCCCCCTTGTGGGCATGAGCCAGGTTCTCGTAGGCGACAAACAAACAAACAATTATAAGCGCGTTCCATACCACACATTCTCTTTCTGCCATGGATGAACACGATCGTGAACGCGCTCTCGCCCTCGAAAGGCGAAACGGCAACGCCGACAACAAACGTTCCCCTCAGCTTAACGTCATATATGAGGAAAACAAAATCAGGGGAACCCCCCTCCTTGTGGTCCGTAGAGCTCTTGAACAAAATCATCATCTACCCCATATGTAAATAATAAAATTACACCATCTCCCGCTAAAGGGAACCATGTGTAGATGTGAAGCAGCGGGCGCTAACGCTTACACTGGCGGCGGCGTTGACGCTGGCGCTCATCGCAGCGTTGCGCAGGAGAGAAAACTGGCGAGGCGCAAAGCAGGCAGTGATGGAGCAGTGTTTCCTACTGGAACATGCCAATCGCTGCTAATGGGCAATGAGAGACAGAATACTCCGACTGGACACAGAGACCCGCACTCCGCTTTTAGTTAACGCGCACGCTGCGCATTTTTATTGTTCAACAACGCACAGGAGAAATCTCCCACCGGCACCACCTTGGAGGTCAAGATCCATTGCCATATATACGGGATGGCCAGTGAACGATTGTGCAGCGCGAGCAGTCGGTTTTTTCAACCAAGAAACTCGCTAGCAGACGCTGCCGGCGTCGGCGTCGCGAGGCGAAAGAGGGGGGGGGTGCGTAGGAGAGGGGAAAAGGGGGGGACGCGCATGCGCAGTGGGAGTGTGGACGCCGCGGGCAGGTATGCCTATAGGAGAGAGGGGGGAGCGTAGGAGAGGAGAGAGAGGGGGGACGCGCATGCGCAGTGGGAGTGTGGACGCCGCGGGCAGGGATGCCTAGAGGAGAAAGGGGGGGGAGCGCAAGAGGGGAGAGAGGAGGGGAGGCGCATGCGTAGTGAGGATGTGGTTGCTGCGGGGAGGGATGCCTAGAGGAGAGAGAGGGGGGAGAGGAGGTTTTTTATTTTTATTTTTTTTGAAAGGGTTTGCGCATGCGCAGTAAGGGTGGTCACGCCGGCACACCACCACCACCAGCACCACCGGATTAAGCTTCGCCATAAGATGCTTAACATCTAAAACATTGTGTCTATACTTCAGGCCCGTAGCCAGAAATTTTTTTTCGGGGGGGGCCCACCTGTTGAAAACCTTGAAAATCACATATTTTCATTATTTTTTCAAGGTAAAACACCCACCTCCATCCGAATTTCGGGGGGGGGGGGGGACCCTAGGGCACCCCCCCCCCCCCCCGGCTACGGGCCTGCTATACTGTATATATAATCACACCACACCCCCGCGTTTCTCAGTCAGGTCTTTGTATGATGATCGAGTGGGCAAAATTTACTGGCATTGACGGTTTACCAGATTACCTCCGGAGCTTCGCCCACTCATCATCATTCACTTCGTGGATATGGCGTGATTTTTTTTTTTCGTTCACTGCATACGAGAGCCTCCAGGTGTTCGAAGTTCCGTTTGCCGTGAAGGTCCTTCCCGTCTGTCCGTCCATCTATCCCGTCACAATGACGAGTGTCGTCGTCGACTACGCCCAGCAGCGACGGTTTCTGCGGTCTTCGTGTCACCTCGACGTCCCCAGCCCTGCCTGAGGCAAAAATTTAAGCCAGTTCCAGGCGTGTGCGATCTGAGCAAACAGCGGAGCCGGCGAGCAAGCTCCACCACCTGGCGAACGCAGATGCAGTTCTTTCTTCATCTCCTTCGTGTTTCTTTGTCTTTCTATACTGCCCTCTCTCCTCCTTTCCGTTCTCCTCACTCTCACTTCTTTTCCCGCCCTTGGTGTACTATAGACCATTTTCCGTAAGGTATCTGGGCGCCGCCATCTTGGGCGCCATTGTTTTCTTGTCTTCGTATATCGTGACCTGATTAATACTGCCATGAAACATCGTATACACCAACCCAACCGTTTTCAGGCGTATTCGTCCAGCGTAACACTGTTTGTTTAGTTGTTAAATATACAGAACACAAAGGTTAACAGCCCAATATGGCGGCACTCAAACCCATCCGTAAAATAGTCTATACCAGGGGTCGGCAACCCGCGGGCCGCATGCGGCCCGCGTGGCGGACCCCGGCACGGCGTCAAACCCCCTCCCTCTTTACCTTGCCGATGTCTATCTGAAGGCCGATCGACATGACAGTTTTGACCTAAAATGAGATTTTCATGAACAATAACCGTGATTTGTAATCCACTTTTACAAATTACTGTGAATTCGCCGAATTTTGACGCTTTGCCCGCTAATGCCCTCCGTCCTTCTACGAATCTACATACGCAACTTCATAGTCTTGCACGTTATATGCGCCGTATAAAACCTGACGTCCCGAAGTGCACGATCAGCGAACCGGGCCTTCAAAACGACTCACCAAGGCTGAAAAAGAAAGCGTGCACTGTAACGCAGGAACCCCTCACAAAGTGCAGCAGTGTCTCATACGCCAGGTAGACTAATGTGATTTCATTGAGCTGCGAGAGCATTTCATCTTTGATGTTTACATATTCCCCTACCGGGAAGCTTCAAAGAGATTCGCAAATGCTGAAAAGCAAAATCACTTCCATGCAAATCATCCAAAGAGGCGAGGTACAAGATTCCGTCACAAGCCGGTCACAAGATATCTGGAGCCAACCATGCACATGGCTTTGTTCACTGTGGAAAAATACTGCTCTCATTTATAGCAAATGAGTCTGGAGTCGCGAGGAATTGTATGAAGTTGTTTCGACACTTTCTTTCTCTGACAAATAATAGAGAGAGAGAGAGAAATGAAGAGGAAATGCAGGGAGGCGAACTAAGGTTCGGCTTGGTTGGCTACACTAGACGTTGGGGGGAATTAGGAAAGGGAAAATAGCAGAGCGGCATAGATGTGGCTACCGTGTCCTAGCCATCATGCCGGGTATGGACATGGTAGCTAGGACATGGTAGTCACATCTACACGACACTAAGCATTGGCATCATCAACATCATCATCAGCATGAGGGAGGAGCCCGGTGGCAGTACACGCTTTCTCAGTATGCCCCATGGCATAAATTGATCCCCGCTGGTGTCCACTGCAGCTATACCGCTCTGCAGAACCGACGCAGCTACAAGGCTACGATCGCTAGCTCGTGAACTCAGGCCAGCAGAGTGTAACTCGGCTGAATTCACCGTGACGCTCGTCCACACAGCTTGAATCCCTATCTCCAGCTCCATCTTCCGTCAGGAGTATCTCCAGCTGAGGAGACGCTTCCGTGCCGCCTGTGGCTTGGCGTGGCCTCCACGAATGGCTACTTCTTTCGGATTCGGAACGGCCAACAACGTTACATGCAATTACTAAAGCTGCGAAAAAAACGATTCCCCGTCTTCTGTATATGAGTGTACCCGTTTCATTGCGTCAGCACAAGAACTTTCCAAAACGTTAGATAGACTTGATAATCGCGCTTGGTTGTACGAAAACCTTCTGTTACAGATGGCCGAGTCCGTCCTCAGCGCAGAAGGCGTTGAAAGCGTTGTTGCGTTTTTTGAAGAAACCGGGCCGTCGAGACAGAATGATAATAATGTCTCAGTCAACGAAAGGAGACTATGTGATAGGAATGGTTTAGAGAGAAAGCATCAAGGCGTTAGGAATTTTCTGAAGGTAGAATCTACTTCTATTACAAGCAGTGGCTTCTTGGCCAGTGGCCCTGTAGTGTATAGGTCCCGTTGCTTGGGAACAAGAGCAAGCATGTTCCATTGCCGGAATAAAAAAAATGGGTTACACGAAGCAGGGACGGAAGAAGAAGAAGATAAGCACGCGAAGCCAGGTCGGTCGCAGGCAACGAAGGCAGCGGGGCTCGGGGCCTTCAACAAAAATACCGTGGGTATCCATTCCAGGAACAGGCGGCCGATAAAGTAAGTTATACTCGCGACAGAAGCAAACAAGGAGCTTGCCGCGGGAAGGTGTATCTTGGTGCGGCGCAGCATATACCCACCGTGCGTTCCGACAATCACAGGTACGTTCCGGCCGCCAGCGCGAGCATACATGTCGTCGTCACGTCGCGGAAGTGTCGAAGGTGCCCCCGACAAGAGTCCGAGCCGACAAAACGCCTCCCCTTCCGCATCCCGATGCGAATTCCGGCCCCTCGCCCCGATAGCCCGAAGCCTGTCAGCGGCTCCGATGTAGCCCCTGACCCTGCGGCAACAAACGATGCCAGTAAGCCAGGGGAACCAAAGCGGGCCGGTTCCGCTGCAGCAGCCGAACCTGTAGGAACAAGAGAAGGCCACCATCCAGCGGAAGAAAAGCCGTTCAGTTTTGCCGGAGCAGTCGAGCCTATAGACACAAGCGAGGGCCACAAGCCTCGGGAGCAAAAGCCTGTCGGTTCAAATGTAGCAGCCGCCCCTGTAGGAACAAGCGAAGTCCACCATCCAACGGAAGAAAAACCGGTCGGTTCCGCTGTAGCAGCAGAGCCTGTAGGCACTAGCGAAGGCCACCATACAGCGGAAGAAAAACCGGTAGGTTCTGCGGCTGCTGCTGAGCTTACAGGAACAAGCGAAAGCCACCATCCAGCGGAAGAAAAATCGGTCGGTTCCGCTGTAGCAGCCGAGCCCATAGGGACTAGCGAAGGGCACCATCCAGCGGAGGAAAAACCAGTCAGTTCCACTGCAGCAGCCGAGCCTGTAGGAACTAGCGAAGGCCACCATCTAGCGAAAGGAAAACCGGTCAGTTCTGCGGCAGCAGCCGAGCCTGGAGGAACAAGTGAGAGCCACCATCCAATGGAAGAAAAACCCTTCGGTTCTGCTGTAGCAGGCGAGCCTGTACAGACAGGCGAAGGCCGCCATCCAGCGGAAGAAAAAATGATCGAATCCTCTGCAGCAGCCCAGCCTACCGGAACTAGCGAGCGTCACAAGGCAGGGGAACAAAAGTCGGACCCGCAGTCTTGGATCAGCGGGGCGTCCCAGCGTTCTCTCGAGCTGACGGCCGGTCTGAGCTCGTCACTGCCTCACCAACAGTCCGGGCCCCTCTCGCCTCCTAAGGCAACGTCACAGTCGCGCGCCAACTACGTGAACGACTCGTCGCAGACGCTGGCAAACTCTACCGGCGCCTACAGGTCGCTGACCCTCCAGTACTCGCCGAGTAGACGGCACCAGCTGGACTCGTGGTCTCGGGTGACGTCGCCCGGTGGCAGCGAGGCACCCTGGAGTCCCATGTCGCCGAGCTCGCCCGGCAACCACACCCCCCCTGTCTCGGCGGTGGGGGGCGTACAGGACGTGGGCTTCGTTCGCGCTGCCACCAGGAGCCGCCGACGAAGCACAGACGAAGTTCGTTCACTCTGAGGAACTCTTCAAGAAAACGGCGTCGGGCGCCGTCACTGCTGAGAGGGCACAGTCTATGACGACGCAAGTGCGCAGTGGGCTTCACGAACAAGATTCGCTCAGTCCCAGGACCGTCGCCCTTTGGACGGGCTCTCCCTGGAGGCTACCGCGACCACAGTCGCCGCCTTCCTCTGACAAGCAATTTGCCACCGCGCTGTCTGCAGAAGCCGCCGAGTTTGAGGACACGTTGGCAACTCCTCGAATACCCTGGGCCACACTGACGGTCATGTGGCTGGCGACGCTGGCCCACTGGAGATTCCTTCACAAGTACTATCCGGAGCGTTGCGCCAGCACCGTGGCCATCGTGGACGAAGGCCACTGGTCGCGAGCCGTGTTCGCCGCGTTCCATCACGAGGACTTTTGGCATCTGGCGTCAAACCTGGTGGCCTTCTTCTTCAAGGGCATCGTGCTGGAAGCCGCGGTCGGCACGACCTACTTTGCCGCCTTGTTCGCCATCGCCGTCTTCGCGGTAGGCCTGGCCAACACCGCCATCATCGAAATTGCGTACATGTACACTCGTGTGTCCTATCTTCGTACCATGTGCGCGCACACCTTCTCGGGCGTCGTGGTGGCGCTGCAAGTGTTCAGCTTCATTCGCTACTCGGGCGCCACTTTGCACTACGGAAAGTACAAGCACTCCGCGGTCGCGCACTGGGCCCTGCTGTTGGCAGCAGATGTGGACTTCGCGTGGCCGTCTCTGAAGAGAACCTTGCTGCCTATCGGGATCGGCCTCTTTGTCGGCTCGCTCATGGTGGCCGTCCTACGGTGAGGTCCTCATGATCGTAGCATGTTTTCTTGCGTAGTACTACTACAGCGAGATTTCGAAATGCTAATGGTGCGTAGAGTATAAAGCAAAAGGAAATGCGCTCAATTCTCAACAAAAACCTCAAAGAGTCCCTTACGGATTCGCCTAAGACTACTCGGGGGCGAAAGCCATCTTGTTATTCTCAGTCGTTGTATTGACCTTCCCCCGTCCCCCACCGATAGCTTTTTCTGCAACTAACGCGGTTTTGCGCTGCCTCCAAGATCGGAGGCGTTGCTATATTTGCAGCTCACCTTGTTTTACACTGCCGCTGTGATCGGCCCACCTCTGACGAAGAGACGGTGTCATGTGATGCCATCTCGTGACGTCACGGTATGTGACACCGTGGTAACGTCGCAAATTATGGTGACGTGTGACGTCATATTGTGACGTTACCACGTGATGATTTTTGCATCACTTGCGTTGACGCCAACTGTCAATTTTCGCCTTTGATGAGTCGTCTAAGGCTTCATCCTTTAAATGTATAATAGTGCTTATGTTCGACACTTGGTAAACGAATGACAGTGACAAGATCGTTGTAATGTAATGTCTTTGCGTTGCTTTTCAATTTGGGCGTGTGCCGTCACTGCATTTGCGTGCAGCGTGCCGTATCCCCGCCGTCACCTATATCTCGTTGCCGTGCCGAAACTGCCCGTGACGTACGCGTTCATGTGTGCGGTCGTGGTAGCCCACCTGTACGGACCGTACGCCGAGCCGTCTGCCTTTGGCGAAGCCGCCCTTACCTTCGTGGTTCCTGTCTGGCGGCCGTTCATGCTTCCGCCGTTGTACGTTGGCACCGTCTTCCACCTGGCCTACGTACTGCTGACGCTGTTCGCGGTCGGCCGGAGGCTGGAACGGCGTCTGGGAGCCCTCAGGTGAGAGCAGCCTTGTGACTGTCGAGAACAGCAGCGCAACATGGAGAGACAGCAAAGATACGCACAACACAGGTGCTGTGTTGTGCGTATATTTGTCTGTGTTTTATTAAATTGTACGCTGCTGTTCTCTAGGTCATATACGACCAACTAGCCCGCCAGTACCACCTATAGGCAAGCTTATGTCTGTTTCCTGCATCTGTCCACCCGTCTATTTAGCGTGCGCGCAGGTACGTCTTGAAAACTGGCTTTGCCGCATTGCGACTTCATGTATTTATGTAAGGGGAAGAAATTGTTAGAACTCTCGCTGCTTGCCCTCGCAGTATCGTTTGCGGTAATAATAATTGTTTAACAGCTTGTCATTAAATGCAAAATGTCAGTGAATGTCAGTGTGATGACTAGAGACCGGATTTTAGGCAAATGCCTATTTTGTTCCTTGCGTTCCTATCGTGCCACTTTGATATATGAGCATGAATTAGAGGTTAGGGAGGGCTTTTAGAGTATTTTTATAGTGCCTATAAATGCCTATTTTTCGACGTTTGCGCCTAAATTACTATAAAGGCCTATAAATGCCTATTTTCAAAATCGGTGCCTATATGAACACTATTTAACCTCAAATTTTGCTTTCGGGTACAATTCGAGACCGTTATTCATTTTACCGGGCAAAATTGACCTTTCGGAACTCTATGGGGTGCGACCTAGTTCCCTAGTTGAGCAAACCAGGGAACTAGGTTGCAGCAAGGAACAGGAGGTGACTCTGTGGAGCTACAGGAAGATGGAGAACGAGTGCGAAACCGTGGAGTTGGTAAAAAACAGTCAGATGTCCACGTGGTTTTAGATGCGAAGCAGCTTATACTCCGTTTCATGCATCAGGTGCAACGCTGTGAAAGCTATGCAAAAAGTTCGGTCAGCAAAATGTATAACTCCGCGAGTCTCAAGCTGGCCTCCGCAATGGGCTCCAGCTGCGCGCTGACGGAATCGATCGCGGAGGCCACAATATGAAAAAAACAGAGACGCTCAGCGATCCTGAACAACCTACTGACAACCACATAAATAATGGGGTTTCTTTATTGCTCAGGCACAAAGGATCTAAATTTATTACTCAGACTAAAAAGAAAAAAAAAACATCACGGGCAGCAAAATCCTTGAACTATTTCTTGGTGCGAGCGCATGCACTACAAGAAGTCTCGCTAGCTTCCGTGGCGTTGCACCTGATGTATGAAACGGAGTATAGAGCGGAGTTCAATCCGGTGGTGGTGCGCGTCCTGACAATTATAACTGCGCATGCGCCTACTCTCTCTCCCACTCTCCTCCTTTACGCAGGTGTTCGGTCGCCTTCTCTCCTGCTCCCCCCGCGCTGCTGCAGCCGCGCACTCTCCTCCTTTACGCGGGCGTTTACGCAGACGTTTGGTCGCCTTCTCTCCTCTCCTCCCCCCCGCGCTGCTGCCTGTAAACCCACTCCCTCCTCTGCCTCCCCCCATTTGATATAAGCGTGTGCGCTCGGTCGAGGAAGACTCGCTTGAATCGTGCGGTCGCTCCGTCGGTTCCCGGTCGCTGCAGTTGTCACGAAAGCCTCGCTACCCTCGCCGCAGACTCGTGTTTTCTGTCTGTAGTGGAAGCGGCAGCTCGACGCCGACGCTTGGCTTCGACGGCCGAGTGAACGTAAACGGGAACTTGGTGTGCACCCCCAATGCTGCTTCGCATCCCCTCATGGTTCCCTTTAGTGGGAGGTGGCGTAATTTTTTGTGTTGTTTGTAATTCACTTCTCAAAGGGCGCTTCACCAGGTCACATCAGAAATCTTAGGCAATTGAAGCCGTTGCGTGCCCAATCAAGAACTTTGTAGAACAAGATTTTTTTTATTTGGTTCATTATGAGCCGCGAAAGCATGATGCGAGGCGGTGAGCTTGAAACCTTTGCCACTCGCCCCGTGTAGCCTTCGCAAGCCAAATTACTTCCCTGCCCTCTTCGGTATGGGAGCAACTCGGAGCCGGAAGATCACTCGACGCAGACGCATCAACACGTCATGCGCACGCAAGGTTACATTCGCATGACATGCCCAAGCCAGGTCGTGCACACAAGCGGTGTTGTGTCGTTTCGGCGTTCTCAGTAGTGTACTGCCTGTTTCTGTGGGATGGGATCCCTCAATGCGCGCACGTTTGGAGAGGCTGGCATGGATCATGTATCCTCACCACGACACAAAGTGTCGCACCGCTGGAACTGCTCTAAGGGACGATGCACCAAAAACACGCCAAGCGTTGTCAGGGCTGGCGCCGGCACGGCGCAAGAACGGCGAGAACACGAACGCAAACAAAATGGAGGAAGCCGAGTCTCGCATTTCGCTTGATTTGAAGTAAAAAAAAATAATAATAAAGCCCACAGATTCCGTTTGTACGTTTTAATATTCCCATCAACTTTCATTCTTCTATTCAAGCAACAAATTGCACAAATTACGCATGTCGCTTCGAAAATTCTTCCAGTGTCACGTACTACTGTGACGTACGCAGGACCATTCTTTGTTGTACGTCACCTCCACCATGTTGGGGCGTGCGCCCGTGAGATTGAGGGCAAGCGGCGTTCAGTCTGACATTTCAAATTTTTCCGGGCCACGTAGCGTTGCAAATCTTGGCAGACGAGATCGTGAGGGCCCAGTGCATGCATTTCTCTTGCCTGTTTGAAATGCTCAAACTTGGTGAGGGGCCCTTTAAGGTGTTCACAGACAGAGGAGAAATTGACCCCGTGCGAATAGAACCGGTTAATACGAGGCTAAAAGACCCTTCTGGCCTTTTAGCGGTCTGCCTATTTGCTCCTGTGGTGCCCTTCTCAGCCATGCCGAAAAAATGAGACCCAGGAGCGCGTTTGTTCGACGGCGGGCACTTAACTCACCAGTGCTGGACAATAAAAGAAGAGACCGTGTTCTTCAAACCGTGCGGGACAAGGATAATTGAAAGGATATGCTAAAGCATTGGCGCCTTTGTGCCATCATAAACTATAACTTTTTTTTTTGCTTTCCTGTCGCAGAAACAGCTCACGCACGTCTGTTTTCGAAAATTTGAATTTTTGTAAAAATTTATTGTGCCTATATTTACGATTTTGGGGGGCCTAAAACTGTGTTTTGCCTGCCTACTTTTGGCGCCTAAAACCCGATTTTTTAGTGCCTATAAATCCGGCCTCTAGTGATGACTAATTGACTTATGGTTAATTGACAGCAGTTATTATGGCGACGCTAATAATTACTCGTGTACACGTAAGTGTAGCGTGGTGAACTGGGAAGTTAAAACACCGTAGACTGCGACAAAAGATTAGATAACGTCATGAGAGCTTTGTTTATACAGTCAGCCAATGCCGGCCCGGAGTTCGCTGGTCTTCGTGATGCAGAGGTCTGCGAATGTTTGATATTGGATGAATATGGTGAAAAAAATAGCGTGAAATGTTTACGGTAATAATGCCAACACATGATTAGCTCCCGTTACGCCGGCTGCGTGGACGTGCGCTCAGAGAGAGGGGGGGCGGGGGGGCGGGAGAGACGCCCATTTCCCATAATACCTCGACTTTGCACTGAGTTGTGATCATAAGGGCCTCTGTGCAAGGGTGTTGGGAAGAGAGTCCAACATGTGCTCACCCCCCCCCCCTTTCAATTGACCACCCCGCGCATGCCTGTTGCTGGCTGTCAAGGGAACGACGAGACTTATGCCATCTTCGACTGGTCGCTTCGGAGCGCTCTAGAGCGCTCTCGCGAGCGATGCTGTGTTCGGCTGGTTCAAAGGGAGCGCGCGCCTCGCGTTCGGCTGGTTCTTTTCGGTCGCTCTCCTCTCTCGTCGAGCGCTCCGAGCTGCTCCGAGCCTTCTCGACGGAGCAGTGTGATCGCTTCTGGTCACGTGCTCAAAACGCCATGGTAACCTAGGCGACCCGTCATTTAACTTGACAGCGTCGGTAGCTTCGGCTAAGCTTCGACACGGCTTTGACTAGAAAGTGGATTTTCGCTGTGGTCACGTGGTCCGCCTGCGCCTGCTTTCCTCCGGCAGCGGGTGTCACGTTCGGCTCGCGCAGTAATGCTCTGTCTCAGAGTGCGGGCAGCGTCGGATCCGTCCACCTCTGAGTCGGAGGACGGAGGCGACCAGTCGAAGATACCATTATTAACTATAATAGTCACAGCGATAATGGCAATATGCCGAGCCTTATGCTTCCTCATTATCCTATTCCACGACCTCGAGTACGCAAGGTGTTCCAAGACATGCGTTCGAATTTCCTTACGTAATTTTTAACTCTTTCCAGGGAATTCTATATACTATTTATTAACGCGAAAGCGTTAAAGAGCTCGTTTCGCAGAAATTCCGGCGTCGGTGGTTGTGAGCGAAAAATCATTATTGTCCGTGACCGATAAATCGAGAAAGATGCAAATAAAATAAATAATAAAAATTTCCAGGTCCGAGTGAGGATCGAACCCAGGCCGCCTGCGTGGCAAGCAGGTGTTCTACCACACAGCCTCGCGTCTGCTTGGAATTGCAGTGAAAATAACTTTTCATGCTTTACAAACACACGCGTCCTGTATACATACGTCACAATACAACATGTAATACCGCAGTAATATTGCGTGGTACAAGCGTACATTGCCATCGGGCGTAAGAACATGTGAATATCATAGCGACATCGTGGTTCAAAGCGGGCGACCCATTACAAAAGGCACACACGTTACTGCGTGGGTGCACAGCAAGTTCGAAAACATTTCCCGCTCATAATTGCTCATGGTTTAAAGCATGCTGCCTCTTACACAGTATGCACTAAGTGGTTGAAGCACGCACTGGGGACAGGATATCGCTATCGCGTTCAACTCTTAATAATATGTGGGGTTTTACGTCCCAAAACCACGATATGATTATGAGAGACGCCGTAGTGGAGGGCTCCGGAAATTTTGACCATCTGGTGTTCTTTAACGTGCACTGACATCGCACAGTACACGGGCCTCTACCATTTCGCCTCCATCGAAATGCGACCGCCGCGGCCGGGATCGAACCCGCGACCTTCGGGTCAGCAGCCGAGCACCGTAGCCACTGTTCCACCGAGGCGGACCGCGTTCAACTCTTAAAGGCGAAGCTTAAACGTACCCCATTTTTTCCCGGGCATTATTCTAACCAAATGAACAAATAATTTACTAAACAAATAGTCGGGGCTCTCTTATAGGAAATGCAAGGCGGTATTATACAAAATAGCTAAGGCTCTACGAGGTGATATAGATGGATAGATGGACGGACGGACTTGGACTTTTGGTTGGGTAATCAGTCGAATGCTGTAAAATTACAGTGCCGAGAAGAAAGGGCGTGACAAAATTTACACCATCTTCCCAAAGGGAACCCTGATGGGATGCGAAGCAGCAGCGTTGCGCACGGGTGGCGTCACGGGTTGAACGGCGCTAACGCGTGTGCTGCGGTGAGGGCTGGAAGATTCGTTTGAAGCGATGGCTGGCGTAGGTCTTGTCGTTGCGCGTCAGGCGGCAGCTGCGGGCCCTGCGGCGAGCGCGCGGCAGGTGAGGGAGAGAGTGACGTCAGCGCGCACTGCGAGGGGAGCATGACGTCAACGCGCAGCTGCGGCGTGACCTACTTGGCACCGCTCCAACACCTGCGGCGAGGGGAGCGCGTTGCGGCGCGTTCGTACGGACGCACGGAGGGACAGCGTTACACAGGCTAGTCAAAGAGCTGCTTCGCATCTAATAAAGTAACGTTTAGTACTGCTTATTTCCTCGCAGGTTCCTCCTCCTAGTTCCCGCACTGTTGCTTGCGGTGAGCGTACTCCGCGACGGCCTCAGGTTCGTCCTCTGGAAGTACCAGCTCGCCTTCTGGAGCACCGTGCCGCCCCCCAGCACCGCATTCGGGCGACTGCTTCTGCGGCCTTGTTGGCACGCTGCTAGCGCTCAAGGCGGTCTACCACGGCATTCGCCCGGACGCTGCTTACCGGCTAGGTAGGGCCTTAAGGGGGAGGTGCCACCAAATTTGCGGCTTACGCGTTCTTTGCTGCAAGCGTTTCTTATAGCTGTAGGAACCATGTGACACGCACCAAGATCCATGTATTCTCGCTAAATAATTTAATATCGCCTTATTTATGTGGACAACTTTCGGTTTCTAGGCACCGAGTTGGGCAGTGACGTAGCAGTGTAGTAGGCTTGGTCACCTGACCACACAAGGCTGTGACGCATGTCGTGCTGAGCATCGTCTGCTTTCACACATACGTGCCACACAAGCACCAGCAAAACAAACGCGCCGAAAGTTGCGATGGCTAGTAACAGATGCTTTGCCGGTACGTACGTTGCGGGGGTGGCGGAGGTCCGGATGTCACTCACGTCACTACAGATCTGGTGTAACGTCACTACAACTTTCGTTGCTCTTCCTATAGAGCTACATCAGTTTTGATGCGCTAGCGATGGGTCTCGATCGGGAGAATGAGCATTTAGGTACACTTTGGAAGTGTATTAAAATATATCCTAAGCGTTTGCTGTGTCCGACCCTTCTTGTGGAGTGTCCTTGCATACAGAGGAAACCCACAACAGGCTTGTTATGGGCTCGAAATTTGGTGGCACTACCCCTTTAATTCATTGTCCCAATAAGAGACAGCTTGTTGAGGGAAACGTTGCGATGAAGCTCTGCCATCGCCTTGACCTCGTTTTAGTATTCTTGCATACAGTACACTAATAATGACGAGAAGTTTTACGCACCGATGAACCTTTAAACGAACTCCGCTAAAAATTACAATGGGCTGCAAGTAAAGCCAATTAAGTTTGTTGTTGATATCTTAGCTCCTTGTTTAGTACATACATCAATGCATTGCACCGGCGGTATTTCCTAGAGTGCTGAAAACCGCGAACGTTTCTGTTACTTTCGAAGGTGGTGAAAAAAATATTTTATCTGAATACCGTCCGATTTCTGCGCTGCCTGTATTTTCAAAAGCCTTTGCAAAAATTTGATTCAAGGAAGTAGTCAGTTTTTTGTGACAAACATTAACCGATAACCGATTTGCAGTTCGGATTTCGTAAAGGGAAATCAACAGAGTCTGCTTTGTTGTTACAAAAATTTTTTTTGCGTAATAATGACCAGAAAAAAATTAGCGCTTCGAATATTCATAGATTACACTAAGGCGTTTCACCTCTTAAATCATGAGGTTTTGATCCATAAGCTGAATAAGTACGGTATACAAGCAGTGGCGTAGCCAGGGGGTGGCACACCGGGCACGTGCCCCCCCCCCCCCCCCCGAATTTTTTTTTTGCCATGGCATACAGAGCGAAAAATGAGAATTTCAAGGAGGTGCCCCACCCGAAATCAAGGTGGTGCCCCCCCCCCCCCCCGAAAAAAATTTCTGGCTACGCCCCCCGTATACAAGGTCCTTGTCTTGATGTTTTTCGGTCCTTCTTAAATGACCGTGACCAAGCAGTCACCGTTGATGGTCAGTTATGGGCTTTGTGGTCAATCAAATGCGGTGTTCCTCAAGCCCACTCAGCTTTTTTTTATTTTTATTGTTTATATAAATGATACAATTAACTTTTCCAGTGACCCACAGTTGATTCTTTTATGCCGACGATACAAGTATATTTCTTAGCACGTACATCCCCGAAGAGCTTACACGGAGAGGAAATGTTATTCTTGAATCGTTGAGTGAATGGTCAAGGGCAAATGGATTGCATTTAAACACTAAAAAAACCGAAGAGTTCTTCTGACGGCTCATAAATATGGCAGTTGCCCCTACAAACCACCTAGTGCTTTACGAAGATTAAATAGACATAACAGATTCTTTTAAGTCACTTGGAGTAGTTTTCGATTCGTCAATGAGATGGACAAATCACGTAGCTCACATTGAGAAGTTGCATCCTAATCTATCATACTGTCTTTCAATTTGACCTTCATTATTGTCATTTGGTTTGGGGCACGACATCAAAAACTAACCTTAACACACTACTGGTGTTGCAAAAGAAAGCCATGAGACATATTGCTGGCATTAGTTATAGAGCAGACACTATATAAAGAGGTCTTTGTTAAATACAGTATTATCCGCGTTACCAACAATTTTGAACATCGGCTATTGTATTACTTTAGATTTCCGCCACCTGCCTTACGAGTTTTCGATATCTTTAGCTACTGTAACCTTAAAAGGCAAATGTGTTTGTACTAGAAGTGCTGATAACATCTAAAGAACATAAACAATATTTGGTAAGATTCAGTGTATAGGCTTCCTATTTTTGTTTGTGTATGTATGTTATACCAGTATGTTATAACAGTGGTTGTTGCAACTTGCATAATATGGGAAAAAAGATACACAAGTTTATTAACTGCCTTGTCAGCAAATCAGAAAAATCCTCCCTTCTGGTTAGTCATCCTGCCCTCTTCATCTCATTTGTCATTTTCTCTCTTTTCCAATTCTTCAATCGATTTCCAGTCATAACTATTCTGGACTACCACCCGGACCCTGCAAAATGGCGCCGTATCATTGAATCTGCCATCTTATCAGTTCTGATTGGTGCAGGGCGCTGTAGACGTCTTCTGATTAGTTAAACAAGTGAACGTGGCAGAATTCGGCAGCGTTTGAGTCATGCGGACTACTATAGTACACTAGTACCCGCCAATTATCTGAGTGGGCTCCTGTACTGGAGAACCCTTCTATCCCATTACCAGACACGTAATAGTGAGCCACCGTATCAGGTATAAAAATTACTTAGATCGTACAAGCACCCGGTCTCCGTATAGACTATACATACAGACGCGTTCGTTGTTATGCCGCTTCCATTGTCTGTTAACATTGCCCTTTTGTATCCGTATCAACTAGAGTTGACGAACGTTGCTAAGATAAGCTCATACGCATGAAAACGACTGGACAGGTGTGGTCAACGTTCTGTCACATTTGAATATAAAAGAGAGCTAAGGCGCGGAGAGCATTTCTTTTCTTTTTTTTTGAGTCACGATCGTTACCTATTGTTGTTATTAACATAGCAATATTTTCTTCCATTACTTACTGATTGTATAATGTTATTTTGTGTTAAGTTGTCGATATTTTATGAGCATGTATTCAAAATGTTGCCATTCTTTTGTTTCTTGCATCTCTAAGATGGCGATGTCTATAGGCGTGCGCACGGAGGGTGCAGGAGGGGGGGCGGCGCCCCCCCCCCCCCCGTTGTCACATAAGAGAGGGGCGCAAAGTCAGCCCCGTACGTTGACATAATGGTAGGGGAATGCTGCGACTCGGGGGGGGGGGGGGGAGGCTAGTCAGCTTCATACATTGACATAATAGGTCGGGGGGACGCTGCGATGAACCTTCGCACACCTCTGAAGGGCAACCCTGCGCACGGCTATGGCGATGCCCGTTATTCGAAAATAAAATTGTGCATAAACTTCCAATATAGTTGACTCTGTTCCATACAGGTGGCGTCTGCATACAGGTGAGCTTCTGGCCGGGTATGCTGCTCGAGCTGACGCACTTCCTGTTGCACGCGCGAGAGGGCTCCACTTTCGGTCATGTGACCGGAGTGTGCGTGGGCCTCGCGGTGTCTCGTTTGTTGCGAGATCGCCGCTGGTTCCTCGTTCCGGCGGCGACCGGTAGCGCCTCGGTCGTTGGAAGCTCTCGAGATTACCCGGAAACTCCGGCGCCCGGCATTGACTGACGCGTGCGCTATATAATAATGATAATAATGCGCGTGGCTGTAAAGGGGTTATATCTGGCGAACAAGAAATAGAAATATTGGACGAAAGACTTGTCTTTTCGTTGTCGCTTTTTCAATGCGTTAACGTTAAGGTACACACTCGTACTCTGGGATTGACCACAACCAGGCAGTTTTTGGAAACACTTTAAAATATGATATAAAATGCCATTTGCAAAAGCATTGTTACGGAAGCCATACCAAATTGGAAAGTAGGAAAGCTAGAATGAGAGATAATAAAAAGATAATATTTAATGAAGAAAAAGCAGTAGAGGTTGGCTTGGAGGGCGTGTCTTTAGCCTGCCACTCCGCACAGAGGTAAGGGGAGTAGGGAGATGTAGAGTGTGGTATATGTTGCCGCGTGACTGTGGTAGTTTAAGAAAAAAAATTGTAGAAACGAATATATTGAATCAAAAGATAAGCATTGCAAATTGGTGGAAAGACTAAAAATGGGTCTCGCCGCAAGGGTGAAGCAAATAGTGTGGTAGCAACAAATTGAAATGTTATCATCAGCATAGAACAATACTGAAACACTGGAATGTTATAAGACCAGCGTCCAACTATTTTAACAACCAAGCTGTTTAAGCTGGCCGCAAAGTGTCGACCCTGCCACTATCGTCATCATAAATGGGTGTGCGCGACAGAAATGGGGTAAGTCTCACTAGTCACCACTAAAAATGTGGCAGATCCCAAGTACCACGGGAATCAATGTTATGCGAAGCATGCGGAGACAAGTAGACTGGGTTGTATTTTTTCATTGAGCGAAACGTTACGAAATCACGCTAAAGATATGTACAAATGTTGTACTCGGAGACATATGTTGAACAGTTGCATATGTTTCGTATAACTGGTTGTTTACAGTTCCGTAACAATGCCTACAGACACATGCGTATCACCAACACCAGAAGAGATAGGCTGATATGTAGCACTTGCGCTCGAGAAGATGGTAGCCCTGTATAGTGCTTCGTGGTCCAACTATATTGGATGGCGCTTAAGTATACAGTTGACGTTAACCCCAAATGACGATGCTTCATAGGACTACATATGTAATGTTTATAAATTTAGATAGCCAGCAGTGCAACCACAATTGACGTTTCGCCAACATTAATCCTGCATAGGGTCTTTTTCCAAAGCAGTTCCGAGACCTGGCGTGGCTCTGTGGTCGAATACCTGATTGCCACGCAGAGCGCTTGGGTTCGATTCCTGTTCGGACCCTGATATTTATTATTTGCATTCGTCGGGTCAACGCTGCCGACGTCAGTTTTTCTTAACGCTCTCGAATTTAAATGACCAATGTCTGTTCTCGCCGTTCCTATAGGTAGATATAAATTGTCAAACACCTGTGGCGCATACCCGCGTACCGCGGCCCGTGGTATACGGGTATGTGCCATACGTGTCTGCAGGAAAGGGTTTGACGACGTACGCGACGGGATTTTCACGTTATTCATGTCACGACCAGCCAGACGTATTCGTCAAGTCCTCTTACCCTCCCATACTAACTTTGGTCGACCTCAAGTTAAGGAGGCGATCACGAGAGCATCCAGACGTAGGCGGCTAGATAGATAGATAGATAGATAGATAGATAGATAGATAGATAGATAGATAGATAGATAGATAGATAGATAGATAGATAGATAGATAGATAGATAGATAGATAGAAGGAAAGAAAGAAAGAAACGCAAAAGTGCTTACAGTACGCAAAGAAATGCTTCGCATTTAAAAGGGACGAAGGCAGCAGATAGCCCAAGAAACGCTGCTCCCGAAGAAGGTGCGTTTCGCGAAGCAAGGCTCGCAAGCGGGAGTGACGACGGCAAGCAAATCCCGCGTACGCAGAGCACGTTTTTTGTGCAGTCGAGCAAAGACACCATCAAGAAATGCTGAACAGTGCAAGTAAATGAAGACGAAAAAGAGAGGGAAAAAAAAAAAGGAAAGAAAGAACACAGAGCGCTTCTCGCTTACTTGGACTTAAGCCCCTCCATCGCGTCTACCGCCGCTTTTCGGCGGAAAACGCATGGAGGGGCTTTAACTTGGACTATCAGGAATATTTGCTTGGATCAGATAACAAGCACAAGCAGCTACAATGGGGGACTTTACCGAAATGATTAGCTTATTTTACAGATACGCTGGCTTAGTCTGCCCTGTGCCGTCGTAGAAGTAGTAGGCCTCACGCAGGTCACGTGACCTGAGGGGTAACGCTTGGTGGAAAGGGCTGAGCCAATGCCACCTAGATTATTCATCTAGGTGGCACTGGCTCAGCGCTTCCTCTTTCCGCCATGCCTGTCTCGCCCTCTCGGAAAGTGCGGCGGAAAGCACTGTCATTTCCCCCTTTCCGTTGCGCTTTCCTAGTGGCGAGAGAGAGCCTCGCTCGGATGGGGGGATGGATGGATGGATAAATGTTATTGGGTCCTTCGGAACGCGCTTTAGCACGTTGCGGGCCGCTCCCACGTCGGAACCGAAAGACCAAGTCTCTCTGCTGCGTCGCGGCCCCGTTGGACTGCCCATAACTGTTTTTCGAGTCCGGAGGTGGTAATAGCAGCCTCCCATTGGGACGGCGTGATGACTTCGCCGCCAGCGGGTAACACAGGGCACCGCCAGAGCATGTGTTCTATATTAGCTATATCCGTGAACAAGGAGCATCTATTAGTGGGCTGTATTTCAGGATAAATCTTGTGTAATAGCGCGGGGTTAGGGCGGAGGGGGGAGAAAGATTTTAACGTGATTGATAACGTTAAAGAGCTTCTTTCATTGAAATCGCCGCGTCGGCATCAGTGGTTGTGAGCTAAATGGCCAGCGTTGTCCGTGAGCGAAATATCGAGAAAGATTCAAGTAAAATATAAAATAAAAAATTACACCATCTCTCGCTAAAGGGAACCATGTGTAGATGTGAAGCAGCGGGCGCTAACGCTTACACTGGCGGCGGCGTTGACGCTGGCGCTCATCGCAGCGTTGCGCAGGAGATAAAACTGGGGAGGCGCAAAGCAGGCAGTGATGGAGCGGTGTTTCCTACTGGAACATGCCAATCGCTGCTAATGGGCAATGAGAGACAGAAGACTCCGACTGGACACAGAGACCCGCAGTCCGCTTTTAGTCAACGCGCACGCTGCGAATTTTTATTGTTCAACAACGCACAGGAGAAATCTCCTACCGGCACCACCTTGCAGGTCAAAATCCAGTGCCATATATACGGGGTGTCCAGTGAACGGTTGTGCAGCGCGAGCAGTCGGTTTTTTCAACCAAGAAACTCGCTAGCAGACGCTGCCTGCGTCGGCGTCGCGAGGCGAGAGAGGGGGGGGGGAGCCTAGAAGTGGAGAGAGAGGGGGGGGACGTGCATGTGCAGTGGGAGTGTGGACGCCGCGGGCAGGGATGCCGAGAGGGGGGAGCGTAGGAGAGGAGAGAGAGGGGGGGGATGTGCATGCGCAGTGGGAGTGTGGACGCCGCGGGCAGGGATGCCTAGAGGAGAGAGAGGGGGAGAGGAGGTTTTTTATTTTTATTTTTTTTAAAGGGTTTGCACATGCGAAGTAAGGGTGGTCACGCGGCACACCACCACCACCACCACCACCACCGGATTAAGCTTCGCCATAAGATGCTTCACATCTCAAAGCTTCGGTTCGAGTGAGAATCGAACTCCGGCTTTCTGCGTGGCAAGCAGGTGTTCTATACCCACGAGTCACGCCGCTGCTTGGAACGCCTTCCGAAAAAAATCCTATATCGTGTAATTCGAGGAGCCTCCTCAGCGCATGTAAGGTTGCTTGGTACAACCGTATACCATAGAATCGTGCCAGGCGTGAAGACATGCGAATTGCACCCATAACGGAGCACTCTGACATATATTAAGCCATCATCATCAGAAAAAAAATGTTGCAGTGGCTTAGCTCGGCTATGCCAGGATATACGTAGCGTTAGCAAAGGTTCAGCTGATTATTTTTAGCTTTCCTGATTGTCTAGATTGTCTAGGATTAGCTTGATTATCATGCTTACTGCTGCTCCAATGACACACAAACACGGTATACGTATTATGTTGCAGATGTATATTTTTGGTCAACGTCAGGTTGCTTCTCTATTGCCACAAAGACGGCTCGGTGATTAGTGAAGTAACACGCTGCCGTCTCTATGGCTCCAACACAGTATTCTGTTCATTCTTCCTACCCTCAACCGCTAATTGCCAGGTAACTACTTCAGGATCCGATGAGTCACGCTTCTCCGCTCTTCTGCGCCGTTGAGCAGCATTTGCGCTCTCCTTCTCCATGGCTATACCACACTGACAAACGCCAGTCAGAAGCGCAGCGGTTCCAGCGCAGTGTCAGACGGCGACTGAGGCGACTGCATAGCGAAGGCGAATAGCTGCGCGCGCGCGCCGGCGCCAGTGCGTCTACCACGGCTACGACGTCACTACTCTGGAATGCGCAGACCGGCGGCGGTGAGTTGCGCGCGGCGGCGGCGGAGTGCGCGGGAGATGGCGGCTCTGGTGCGCCAGCTGTGTGACATCACTGATCCTCGCGCATGCGCAGCGCGGCTCTTGTTGTGCCGCGCGAAACGGGTTTGGCTAGGCCAGTGTACCTAACGCTACAAAACATCAACAAAGTGAGCTGCTGCGTAGGTTCGCGTGTTGCCACGGACGCGTAGTGGGCCCGTCGCAACTGCGCTTGCAGTAGGCATTCTACGATATCTTGAAGCGGCCATTGTTACGCGCGCAGATGTTCGCTTCCTTGCGGCACGGTTGAGACATGCACCGAGAACAGAAGCAAGCTAAAAGGTGATGAACAGAAGCAGGCTAAAAGGTGACGCGCTGCAACGGGTACGTGTGGTCAGGGCCTGATCACACGTACCCGTTGCAGCGCGAGGCTTTCTGACGCAGCGTCGCGTCCTCTCGCTATGGAGAGAGAGGGCGCGAGCCCCGAGCATAAGATGCTTCGCATCTAATAGCCACGCGCTGGCGCGCTGCGACGGGGACGTGTGTTCAGGCCTTTACGTACGTACGTACCCGACGTGATAAGAACACGTCGCCTCCGAGACTCGATGTTTTGGCCGAGTGCGTGAAGGTAATATGGTCGAGTGTGCTTGTCTACCTGCACCAATTCGCTCAAAACCACCTAGCTGCACCCTATGTCACTGAGCGATGCTCACTTGACATTCACAAACACGTTAATCGACATTTCATGTCCGGGAGTGATGGTTAAGTTCCAGGACCCCTCTTTCTAGAGTTAATCCTCGGGATTATGTGACATCACACCGCACGCGTGAAACTTCAGTTGATTCTGTGTGTGAATGCGTGTCTTGTTTTTCTCGCCATAATCCTCTTTCAAATGTTGCTGTCATATATGGGACAGGAGATTGAAATGACATTTCGCTACAGCCGAAAGGTCGTCACTGCTAAACCAGAGTGGCCACGTCATGCACATATTACAAAACAGCATTTGGGAAAACATTTTATAGGCAGGTCCTGGTACAGACAAGAGAAAAGTGAAAGCACAATGGCAAGATTACATAGTGTCCGTAAAGAAAAATAAATTACTAGATTATATAGTGTGTTAAAAGGAATTTTTCTGGCACATGTTAAAATAAGTGTTTACAGAAGGTTTGCGTCCTCTGTAACTAAGTTTAAGAGTCTGGCTAGCTGACTCACTACCGAGCAGCTTGAGGAGCACAGGAAACGACACAAATGACAGATGTGATGAGTCCCAATTCTACAAGTAAATCAAAACGCAGATATCATATTCATATAGCAGCATTGTTTTTCAACCGCTTTGGATAACTTGAACTAGCACCCTACGTCATACAAAGATGTTTCTGATGTCAGTTTTTTCTGAAACCACACTTGCAGTTGTGGGCAAACCCTAGGTATGGGAGTAACGACGTACATACAGAGCACCATAAGAACACCAAGCGCGAGAAAGTAGCACTTGCATACTATTCATCACGCACGTCGGAAACCGTGAGGAACTGTGCGATTGCTAGCCAGCAGTACTCGTTCAGTACATCCACCTGCGTCTGCGTGCTTGGGTGGCACTCCACCGAAAACTTGACGACCCCCGTGAGGGAGAGGTAGTGCGAACGTATGTACCTGTCCGCTGCCTCAATGGCTGCCAGGGCTTCTTGTTCAGACTTTCCAGTGACCTCGGAAAGCTGAGACACCAACGAAGGAGCTCCGCGCACCGCCTCAAAGGCCTGGGCGGAGCGCTTCGTCAGATTCGTCCGCATCACGAACTTCGCCGCCAGGTTGACCAAGCCGAGGTTTCGTCCGACCACTTCCCGAATACGGAGCGAGGCACGATTCCTGGGCAAGTAGGGCGACACGATGGACGTCACGGTGTTGTTCTGGAGAAGTCCCCGAGATATGATCTCCCCTCGCTTGCCTTGTAAAAGCTCCCAGCGAAGTGTAATCGACGTCAGAGTCCTGTTTTGGCCCAGCATTCTGGCAAACAGCTTCGACGTTCTAACTCCGATTTCACTCACAAGCAGGCTCAGCTGGACCACCGTTGCATTGAGGAGGAGGGCTTTGCAGACATCGGAAATGATGGGGCTTTGACACGAATTCCTTGTGTACACGATATTTTCCAATTGCAGGCTCTTGATGGACCGATTGGAGATCAACGCGTTGCGCAGTGCATCTCCCCCTGGCGACAATCATAGTCCCTTGTCTCCAACTTCAGGACTCTGACCGTGGTGTTGCTGGCGAGAGCGTCAAAAAGCGAGCACAAGAGAGAGACGGAAACGCCGAACAGATCACGAAGGTCAAGTTCTTGGAGAGACTGAGCGTCTGCTTTCAGCGCCATCGTCAGGGGCGTCAGGTCATCATCCTTCCATGGCAGAGCAATGCGGTCATGGCACTTGTGCTGGCTCAGTTCATGAGACAACACACACCTGCAAAAGTGCAATGATTGTAAGCATAGCTAAAGGCATGCAAACACTCAATGTGTCACATTGTTGCTTAAGACGAGCGTTAAAACTCATTTCATCAACTGACTTCTTTGAGTAAAATTCACTCATAAAGGGGACATTATTACGGGTCTTTTTCTTTCGCAAATTATAACGGTGAAAGTTTTTTGCTCAATTTAACTTTTCATTCGCATCTAATGCCACTGAGAAAGATAGTAAGGAGACTAGCTGTCACCTGACAGGGCCTAATAATAATAATAATATTTTCTTGTAACGTCTCTTTCCTATCATCTTTTACTCCCTTCCCAAGGCACAGGGTAGCCAGCCGCTGTCCTTCCGCTTGTTTCTTCCTTCCTTCCTTCCATAATTTGTGGAACGGGTTGGTTTGTACTTCAAGGGAACAACTACCGATTTTTCTCGACCGAGTTTTTACGGCGCCACAAAAAGCTCACACTTCATAGCGCTTGTAGCTGCAGTGGTTAATCCTTAAAGCGCGTGGTTATTTTACTTACAGCGAGAGCTGTTAGGAGATCACAACAAGGACCGCTTTTGACACCGTAGTTGTCCGCCGCCGCCGCAACCGGTGTGCGTGAACACTATCGCGCTAAATAAAAAAGAAAAAAAAAACGAAAGAAATAAGAAATACTTAGGATAGAATGGGTCCTCAGCGTGGAAGCTCAGCGCTCTATCACAGAGCTACGCCGGTGTTTGAACTTACATATTGCATGGAGAGCACCAAGTTGGGCTAGTTGGTTGATGTTCATTCTTGAAAGGTTTTTAACTGCGCTAAACAGACAAGGACACAGAAAGAGTGTCCTTGTCTTGTTTCTGTGTCCTTGTCTGTTTAGCGCAGTTAAAAACCTTTCAAGAATTACATATTGCAAACTGATATATGCAGGCTTCAGGTCGGGTAAGGAGTCGCGTTAACATGTGTAATAAAGTGTTTTTGAGGAGTAAAATAACAACCAGGCGTCACTCTATGCGAATTGCGTAACAAGTGGATCGTTAAATGCTTCCAACCCATTACAAAAGCCTCAGACGTAGCAGTGTGTCGGAACGAAACGTTCTTCGTTTTGGTTTTAGTTTCGTTCCACCGCAAAAAGTTCCGTTCCGTTTCTGTTCCGGAACGGAAAAAAATTGGCAGCCGATCCACGAAGTGAATGCTGATGATGGAGCGAAGCTCCACGGACGAAATGATAAACGATATAAATAATGTTTATTAACTCCATCTGTCCGTCCGTCCGTCCGTCCGTCCGTCCGTGTGTCTGTCCATCCATGGACGGATGGACGCACGGACGGATATCACTAAGTATATATTTTACAACGTCTTATTCGTGACGGAAATACGTCAGTGGAGCCGTAGTGGACCCCGGCATAAAACACTTTCGTGTAAAAAAAAGTGCCACGGATGAGACGTCTGCAAGCGTGTTATGCTGCCCGTCTTGGCGACCGCGTGCGCGAGCACAGGACGCTGATTGCCGCTGCAGCCACCCCGTCACCCACGTTAAAAAAAAAAAAAAAAGAGCACCACCTCGCCACCGTTCTCAGCACTGTCGCCGCATCGTACGCATAGCAACTTCCGGTGTTTCCCGCACGACGCCGTACGTAAAGCATTGCTCTGCCGAAAAAAGTGTTGGAGAGCCCCATTGAAGGAGTACTGACACGATTTTGAAGCACCCCAAAAGGGCACACCTTTCGCTTCCATGGTTTGCACTGTCATCGCTCTCCACACACCGGAACCTGACAAGGCGTACAAAATATTTTACTTTTATTTTAAAGTTCGTCGCCCAGCATCTGCAAGCCAGCCCCACCGCAATGGTCATTATCACGACAAGTCAACACAGTTCACTGGGTTTGCGAAATTTGCGTCCTGCATGCAGCATAAATCTCAGAAATCACTGTCAGAGTCTCTGGACGACAATTCACTCATCGTTGTTTACGTGACCCACGTGTGACTCACAGCAAACAGGCAGCTGTTGCTCGTATATCGCGAGTTGCAGTCTTCCCATGACGTCAGGCCTCTCTTGACACGTCACTGCGAAGCCACCCTTTCGATACCGAAACCGAAATTGCTGTTTTCAGGTAGCGGTATTTAAAATATATTCAATGCATTCTCAAGCACCACGACACTCTTTTTAGGGTTCTCGACAGCCGCGTTTTCATTTAGAGCAACAACCTGAAAATATTTAAAATTCGTGTCAGTACTCCTTGAAATGTATACTGAACAAAATTTTTGCCGCCAGGATTTTCAGCCAAATTGAAAGATGGGGCGTTGAAATCGATTGATACAACCTTCATTTCAGGCATAAACTAGAGGAAAATAAAGAATTTGCTAAGTGCAAATCTTTGGGCAAGTTGGTAGTCCTATATAGTGTCAAACAGCAAAAAAAAAAAAAAAAAGGACAAGGACAATAAAGAAACACAAACAAGGGCTCGTCTGTGTTTCTTTCGTGCCCTTTATTGCGCTGTTTGTCCAGTGTTGTACACGTTCCTCTAAAACAGGAACGAAAGCTCGTTCCTCGTTCCTTCACAATTTCGGAACGAGTTCCCGTTACAAGTTCCTCAAATGCAAAAGGAACTCGTTACAGTTACATTTACGAAATTGGAACGTGTCGTTACATTAACGTTACAATTCACGTTTTAACATATATGTAGTGTCGGATAATCCTGAGGCAAAATAAAGTGAGCAATTTAAAGCTCCCATCAAGCTACATATATCAAACGAATTTAACACTGCCGACATGTTATCCATAAGTAAAGAAATCTAAATAAACGCTCCTAGACAATTTTTTTTCCGAGAACACCGGCCTTGCTATATACATGTAACTGCAACTTTCGTGCTCGTCTAATTCAAGTCCAACACATGTGGCACTTTTGAACGTCGTTCTTCAAAGGCGCAGTCAGGATACTGCACTTCTCATATTCAAATAGAAATCTTCACCAATGCGGCAATATAATTGAACTTCTTCCACAGGAAATCGCATCGAAAGGGACAATAATTAAGGGCGTTTAATGAGTGCTGATTCAATATTTCAGTGTGAGCAGAAAATAATGTTCAGGATACACATTTGCACCATAGTAACGTCCCCGGTTCACAGTCAGCGAATATGTTACTGTATATTTCGTCCTTTCACTTTTTATATTTTGTTGTCTCTCTTGCCTGTTGTTCTCTTAATTGTTTTCTTTCTCTTTCTTTATATATTTTTCGCTATCTCGCTCTCTATCTGTCTTTCTGTGTACGTTCGCTGGACTTCCATACCTTTTCTTTTTCTCTCTCTCTATATACTCGTTTTCCCCTCCTCACCATCACTAATCCCTCCCACCCCCTTGATATACTGTACTTTACAAAGATATGCTATACTCTTCTAGCGTGCACGTATGTTGCAGAAAGACGCATAGCCAATAATTTTCTCAACATACTACTTCATTAGTATATGGTCACTAAGCTAACAGATGCATACGAGAAAATGGAAAGTCGGCCAGAATGGTATATTGGAATGGGAAATGGCAGTTATTTGATGTATTCGCTGTATAGATGAATGCGAATTCGTCAGTGCTATGTGTTTGTCGTTGGGTCGCGATACGAACAAAATGAACATATTAGTTCCCTGTCCGTATTGAATTCTTCAAAGTGCCATGCCTATGTTGAATAAATACCATGAAAAAAAAAAAAAACTAGATAGCCGAGTGGTTACGACGCTGGCCTTCAGATCGTAGATAGGCGGTGTCGAATCTCGCCTCGTCCAAAACTTTTTGTAGCCAAGAATTTATCTCTTTCTCTGTATCGCTTCCTCTCGCTCTCTGTGCTCGTTCTCTCGCCCCATCAGAGTTATTGCATCCCGCGCCGGACAAATCAGCGGCCGTGTTCTGGGAGCGAAGCGGACGAGGAAGAGGACGGCGATGAAGAAGAGAGTAAAGCTCTCGTTTGGGCTAGTTGGTGCATTCTTGAACACATATAGTAGGACTGAGCGAAAAAAAAAAAAAACACGGACGAAGCAGAGTACACAGGACGGGCGCAAACTTCAACTGTAAATCGGAATGAAAAAAGCAGCTCGATATGAATGAACATCAGCCTGACACGTGCTCTTACGAAACAAAAAAAAAAAAAAAAAAAAAAAAAAAAAAAAAAAAAAAAAAAAAAAACAAAGACTAACTTATCAAAAGACTGCGGTCCAAAACGCCAAACAACGAACAGTTGACGAGAACGATATGCTGTGTAACAACGATCGGCAAAAGCCTGCGCAGTGACTACAAACTGGAACCTGTCCAACCGGACCACTAGGTGTGATTAAACAAAACCATATAAAAATTGCAGCTCCTTTGGAAGCAAAGTCAGCGAAGGCATGCTTACGCATTTGTCACTTCTATCAATGAAGAAGGCCTCTATTATTTCCCTTTCCATTTTGTCATTAGACTTGTACAGGATTAGTGTTTCCTTTAGGTTCGGCGTACATCCGCATCGCCTGCAGTGTAAATCCAGGTGGCCACCCGTGTGTGAACGAACAGCTAGTGTTTGCTCCCGCGCCCTGTCATTGAAGCAACGTCCCGTCTGTCCTATGTAGCAATGGCCAGAGGACAGGGGTACTTTGTACACCACGCCTTTTACACACTCAACTGCGGGATCGACGTGTCGCTTTGCACAGGTCATGCGCCTACCTTTGTGCATCAATGCACAAACTCTCGCCAACTTGCACGGAGCCGAAAAAACAGGTCTAACCCCGTAACGGTTGGCAACTTTTTCCACATTGTGTGACACGCGATGTATGTAGGGCATCACATGCACTCGTCTTCTTTCCGTCACATTCTGGCTACGTTTATAATTTCCTTTCATGCTCTGAAGTAGCCGTTCATAGGAGCTTAAAATCACATCTGGTGGGTATCCGGCATTGATCAAGCGTCCCTCCTGGAGTGCAAGGCTTTCTTCGACCTTATGGTGGCACGATTTCTCCAGTGCCGAACGACAACATAAGGCCACGATGGCTCTTTTTGTGAGCTTCGAATGTGCACTTTCATCATCATCATCATCATCATCATCATCATCAGCCTGTCTACGCCCACTGCAGGACAAAGGCCTCTCCCATGTTTCGCCAATCAACCCGGTCCTGTGCTTTCTGCTGCCACGTTATACCTGCAAACTTCTTAATCTCATCTACCCACCTAATTTTCTGTCTCCCCCCTCACGCGTTTGCCATCTCTTGGGATCCAGTCAGTTACCCTTAATGACCAGCGGTTATCCTGCCGACGTGCTACGTGCCCGGCCCATATCCATTTCTTCTTGATTTCAACTATGATATCCTTAACCCCCGTTTGTTCCCTGACGCTGAGCAGAAACCTGGAGACTTACAAAGAGGGTTCAACTTAAACTGAGGACGACGCAGCGAGCGATGGAAAGGAAAATGATAGGTGTAACCTTAAGAGACAGGAAGAGAGCAGAGTGTGCACTTTCATATACAGCAACGCCTTGGTGGTTTTGGTGTGTACATCCAACACACGTGGCTGCGCGCAAACTAGAGGAGGTGGCGTCACTCTAGCCGAAAGCAGGCATCCCAACAATGCCAGCCGTCAGCTGCGTCTCTCAACGCGCTCAGTCCCCACTATGATTCCCAAAACAACTGCGGCAGCGAACGATGCTTCCGGCTGAGGTAAAGTGCCAGGACTTTTGTGAAAGGGGGGAGAGGGGGGATAAAAGGAGAGGTGGGGAAAAGGAAGAGAGGACAGGAATACGTGCACTAAAGGCCTGACCACACGTGCCCGTTGCAGCGCGTGGCTTTTTGACGCTGCGCCACGCCCTCTCCCTATGGAGAGAGAGAGGGCACGTGGCTACGCGAAGCTGCGCGCCCTCTCTCTCCATAGCAGTGATGCTAGCCACTGTAGTGATGCCAACCCTAGGGATTTATCCCTAGATCTAGGGATTTTCTACATCTTTCAGGGTTTTGGCGTCTTTTTGTTGAATCTAGGGATTTTTCAAAGGCTCTGGAAAGGCTACTTGCGCAGCCTAATGACAGTTGTTACTCATTAATCACGCTCTTTCCACTTGGAAGGCCATAAAGAACGATAATTTTCGCTATTGGCTGGTTTTCACTCAAAAGAGATTTGGTGTTCTGCTGGGACGAGTGAAAGCAAGCTTAATATGCATAAAACTGGGATGCAACGAAACGTTGTCGTCGTAAGTGTCTAGCATTCACGCGCGTATCATCATAAGTGCCCTGTGTGATTGCTTATCTGTGAAACAAAGACAAATTTTGTCTTGTAATGCACATGAAAACGCGCCGAATCCACGCTCGCCGCCTGCCTTCAACATGCAACGTCTCCACGTCTAACTTCTGGACTAGCAGATTTTGATAGAGACTAAAGTAGGACGACAGTAGGGTGAATCAATTGGTACGGACTCACTATTATGAAATCGTCATGACCGAAAAGCCGTAAAGACGGCAGGCTCGTGTGTTTTCAGTCTTTCTTTAGCATAATTTTCATAAGAGCGAAAACAGTCACAGAAATATTGGGCCAAATGCGAAGTTGATCGAAAGCACACATGATGGCTATCAGCCAGTAAAGAACCCGTACATCAACTGCCAATCATGCAACGCTGATAGCAACTGTGTAAATTAGAAATCGACCGCCATGCACCTCCAACGCTGCAAGTACAAGAAAAGCGCTATAAGACTTGCAATTGACTCGAACGATTACATCTATGCCTTCAATGAGCGGGCATAGACAACTTGACAAATCTGTCTGTCTATGTAGCCAATCGCGCCGTTTGCAAGTGCCTTAGTGCAATTAGCCCGCAGAAAATGCAGAAAAATGACTTTCAGTGGCTGTTAATATGTTTCTTTTTACCTCAATAAGATTCGGAAAAATTGGGGCAGACAGCGAACTATCTGTATACTTTGTTAAATGTGAATTAGCCTGAAAAACGACATATTACATTCCATCTAGGGATTTTTGTTGCAATCTAGGGTATTTTCGGGGGTCAATCTAGGGATAAAAGGTTAACTTTGGTTGGCATCACTGCTCCATAGGGAGAGCCCGCGGCGCCGCGTCAGAACGACGCGCGCTTGGAGGGGCTTTAACGTGCACGGAGGGGCTTTAACGTGCACCCTGCATGCGCCTTGGAGAATGTGACGTCACGCCTCGCGCTCGCGTGCAGCCGCCGCGCGCTGACAATCCACCAAAAATACCGCCAACTGTTCAAACATACGGGAAATAAACTCTGTTTATCGCAATAGTGGCGTCTTCCGAGTAGAATTTCGACGTTTTCATCAGTTCTTTTGCCATTTTCGTTCAGTATGCCTTTAAAGCACCCGAGCCTCTACCATTTCGCCTTCATCGATATGCGATCGCCACGGCCGGGAGCGAAGCCGCGTCCTTCTGTTCACCAGCCAACCACCGTGACCACTAGGCCATTAATCACTTTTCGTTTGTTCAAAGTATACGTGTGACATAAAGTAACCTGCAGAGACAGAACGGCGTCCGCCACGGTGGATCAGTGGCTAAGGTGCTCGGCTGCAGACCCGAAGGTCGCGGGTTCGATCCCGGCCGCGGCTGTCGCATTTCGGTTAAGGCGAAATGGTAGAGGCCCGTGTACTGTGCGATGTCAGTGCACGTTAAAGAACAGCATGCCAATCAGCCCGTCTCACCCGCAAAGGAAACTCATGCACCTCGTCTTACGTATCTCTCCTGGTGTGATGAACTGATTGGTCCAAGGACGACGCTCCTCGGGGCTGCGATCATTCTTCAGGGACCGGCAGAAGACCATGACAGCTTGAGCGCTCCACCACTTGCCGGACAGGTCCAGTTTTTCGAGAGTGTCGTTATTAGCGATCGCATTGGCAAGTACCACGCTGCCCTCGTCTGCCAAACGGCATTCCTGCAACAGTACCGTCCTCAGGCCCTTGTTGATTGACAGGGCTGTCGCGAAGTGCATTACTTCGTTGACGTTCATTGTGCAATACTTCAGGTCCAACAGCCTCAACGTCGTGTTGGTATGCAGGGCCTCGAAGAGCAGTCCCACCTGAATCCGGCAGCCTTTCAAACTCAGTTCCTCGAGTGACGCGTTGCTCTCGAGGGCCTTTGCGATGGCGCCGAAAGGTGCGACTTCGTAGATGCTGAAGTCAAGGGTCAGTTTCTTCAGGTTCCGAAGGGAGCGTACGACCACGGCCAGTGTCTCGATATTGCCCTTGTTCAGGGGGTTGTCGTCAAACGAGAGTTCAGAGAGAACCTGACACTCGAGGAGCGCTTCTAGAATGACTGCTGTGCTACGCTGGGAGAGCTTGTTGCCGCCGAACCGCACTTTGACGAGGTGTTTCCCGTTTTCCCGCAGGAGGGAGGCGATGCCGCGTGCTAGGTTGTCGCAGGGAATGTCCAGCTCGATAAACTCGAAGGTCTCGAGCGTCTTCAGCGTCGCCATGCCGTCGCACAGGTCACCCTCGCTGTACGACGTCGAGTAGCAACCGTTGAGAGAGAGATGAACCAAGTGGGCGCTTGATCCGGAGCGCCTTATCGAGCGCCAACAGCGGACTTATGAAGCCACGGCTTTCGTCCAGACATATCGACTGCACGCATGCGTGCTGTTTGGGCAGCCATCGGAAGAGGTACGCACCGTTGCGCAACGCATCCACACTTGTGTAGCGAACGGAGTAAAGGCAATTGGAACGGAGACAGAGGGTCGCAGGTCGAAGCTCGATGAGCTCGAGGTACACCGCTGAGAGGATCTTGTTCCACGGACGCAGCGTTCCCACCAGCCAGCAATCGCCGTCGCTGTGGAAGGTGCAGGGTCTGTCGAAGTCGACGCCTTTGGAGGCGAGAAATTCGCGAATATATTGGATCCGATCGTCGACGTTATACTGAGCGTTCTTTTCCGGCAGCGGCTCCCCGCGGCCATTCGCTGTCCATTTCGACTCTCGGCTCTTTCACGAGTGCCTCCGAATCTCAGCACTGTTGTCAGGAATCTGTGAGACCAAGGCCACTCGATCATCCCCCATTGGTGCAGTCAGCATGAAAGAGCACGCATGGAAAGGAAAGTTGACTGACGGGCAACGAAGGGAGATAAGGGCGCTGCATTTCGGTGAGTCAATCACCCCTGCACCTGCCTGCCCCACCCAGCGCGAACCTGGAATCCTCCTCCCTATTTTTTTTTTTTTTGTGACAGCCGTATCGTGCCGTCGTGCGGTCAGCATGCGTTGCCATTTTTTCCCCTTCTGGACGGCTGTTTGGTTTAAGAGGGCTCACCAGCTCCAAAGCAACGCAGATTTGAACTTTGTGTGTCCACAGATGGCATCGCTTACACACCACCAAAAGGAGAGAAGTTAGAGTACACTCTAGGCGTGTAAATGCCACCAGGACATGAAGGTTTTAGTCATTCTTGGAAGGAAAAAATATTGATGCGCATACACAAAAAACAGACACGGACTCAGGAAACACGGACTAGCGCAAACTTTCAACTAACTTTATTTTTCGTCGTGTCAATATATACGCCACGCATCACGTGATTACAACGCTAATCGCATTGTCACAGTCATATCACATCAACCCGCGCAAGAATCTCCTCTCAGATTCTTGAGAGGAGATTCTTGCGCGGGTTGATGTGATATGACTGTGACAATGCGATTAGCGTTGTAATCACGTGATGCGTGGCGTATATATTGACACGACGAAAAATAAAGTCAGTTGAAAGTTTGCGCTAGTCCGTGTTGCCTGAGTCCGTGTCTGTTTTTTGTGTATGCGCATCAATATTTTTTCCTTCCAAGTATGAACCAACTCGCCCAGCAGCAAGTTTTAGTCATTCCGCGTGCGTAAAGTAGTGCTACTTGACCCTTGCCCGCGAATACCTCAAAACACGCCGACCGCTTTGTCGAAGCCGTTCCTAGGTTTCCGCCAGCTAAGCCGTAGCAAATGCGGTGGAGGGGCTTCCAGCTTTGTCCTCCCCGTACCGTGGGGTGTAAGCCACTCCATCCAACTTCTCCGTTTCGCTTCACCGCTCCCGTAGTAACCCAAACAATGGGTAATGACCCGTCTTCACAGCTTGTCTGCTGCTTATTGTGAGTGGCTATCGGACGTTTTCAGTAGCCGGTTTGGGAAAGCACAGGCGCACCGAGGTGACAGTTTGAATAAACTTTCCACTGTGCGTAGAAGTTACTCCCCGCAACCGATCACAGCGCATCTTTCTCGCTTCGTTCCTTCACTTCGTGGTAGAACACTGCACTAGATTACACTTGCAGCCCCAGCGTACACTGCAGTGAAGAGCGGGCACATCAACATCGGCGTAAGACGTAATATGTGCGTTTTCATTAAACATCCTTAATGATATGTTATTGAATAGTGTTTACAACGTACTAGATTTATCATTTTAGGGGCGAAGCTCCTCAGGGGCTAGCCTTGTCCGGCGATGTACTAGGGTCCACATTCGTATCACCACACCTGCTACACAGCTGTGAAAAAACCGCCTGCGCCGTCCAGGCTGTCCGTCCGTACGTGCGTCCTAGTCGTCGACTTCAATGTAGTCATTATGGACCTTAGGACCTAGCTTCGCCCACTCATCATCACTCACTTCTTGGAGATGCGTGGCTTTTTTTTTTTTTTTTACACAGAACTATATGCCGTCAAAAGCAACTTTTATAAAGAAAAATAGCTTTTTTTTTTCCGGGCACTGCTTACGTTATTTTATCTCTGAAACACTTTCATCAGCTTTTTTGCATCTACACAATTTAAGTGAATAGATAAAATTGCTACTTTGAGAACATGAGATTTAAAAGGAAACTGAAAGATCGGCGTGGCTTGTGCGTTTCTCCTTGTTTTATAATTGCACAAAACAAATTGATTTAAACTCTGTGTGTACGAAAACCTAATGTTCGGTGGCACAAAAAAGATTAGTAGCAATGCGTGAAATATATATATATATATATATATATATATATATATATATATATATATATATATACAGCATATTTGTCAACAAAAAAGCGAGGATAATGTTGATCAAGGATACTGTTTAAAAATTACATCTAATGTGGTCGAGCGTGAAGACCGGGTCAGTTGGCGGGGAATGACCCAGCACCATCACCCCGAGTTGCCACGTTGTGAAGGGCACGTGTCGAGTCATACACTTGACAGTGGCCGCTCAACATCAAAAAATCGTTTCTTTCCAAAGACCAAAGCTTGTTCTGATCTACGCATGCGTATTTCACGCCTTGAAGAACCATTTCGAGGTAGCCGATCGCGCTATTACATCCTACAATCCAGATTTGCCTGCTTAGCTATGATGTTTCGAAACAGCCACGATATCCACGATGTCGCACTTCTGCGTATTCCTGACCGACAGAACTGAGTGAAAATACACGAGTCTCTTGGCTAGTCTTTGCTGCAGAAGCCGCCGCTGTCGCCCACAGCAGGAGTAAATACCTGTGAGCGCTGAATAGGACGATTAGCTATGGACAAGGGTTAGGTTCCTGAACACCAAGGACCTCTCGACACCTGCAGTAGCCGAAACGCTGTCGCGACGCCGAAGATACGCGGCTTTGTGGTTCGGTCGCGCACCTGCATTAGCCTCCCATTCCACTTCATTGTCGCGGGGGACACGCTCGGGAGCAAAAGAGGCAAGACCCTCTCGCCCCCCCCCCCCCCCCCCAAAAAAAAAAAAAAAAAAAAAAAAAAAAAAAAAAAAAAAAAAAAAAAACTAAATAAAGAAAAGATACCCAAGCTTGTTCAAGCTATTCAAGCTCACTCAGCAAGTCCTTTACTTTTCTCTGCTGCACACGAATACAGCCATTTGAGAGGTTGGTGGTAGACTGTAGGATCGCATACCAGGTGGAGCCAGGTCGCGCCTTTTAAAACTGGCGCGAATTTTAAATCCAGACTGAACGTACCCGCAACACTTTCAAAGCCTGTAAAATGGAAACCAGAGGCTTGACAGTTATACCATAACAAATGCAAATGAGTTCTGCGGAAACCCGCAAGGTGGCGGAAGGGTTAATAAAGGGAAAATAGACAACCATCCGTTTGTAGCACGAAGCCACAAGGGAATCCGTAAGGATTTCTCAGAAAGAAAAGCGCCGAAAAATTTGTCCTGGTCCGGGGTTCGAACCTGGGACCAACACCTATCCGGGGCGCGTATTTTGAAATGCTGGAGTAGCAGCGCACGCGAGAGAGAAAAGAAAGAAAGCGAGGAGGGAGCCAGCGCCTCCTCCGGAATTGCTCGCGCGCCATTGGTTCTTCTCGTGAGGTCACGTGGCTGGGGACGCGGGCGCGCTCAGAAACGCACGCACGCACAGAGGAGTGTATATGGCTGTTCCATCGTGCGGAAGCACCCTCACAACCCTCGTCCCTATAGGCGTAGTGCGCCGCCTATAGAGGCGCCACTGAAAGCCACTTAGCGGGCGCCGGCGACAGTACACTCGGGGAGCCGAGCAGACGACGGCGCATTGCATAGCGTTGCTGCAGGGTATGGCTGAAGTACGCGGCTGCGATTTTCCATACGTTCGGGTGCCTGACAGCTACTTCTGCGGTGACAGCTGCAGGAAAGGCGCGGGCCTCTATAAAAGTGGCCACGTGCACGAAGTTAACGGAATTTGGGACAACCCAGTGCGCATACGTGCCAGGTGCGTCCCGCAGACCAGCGTGACAAAGCCCAGCTGTGAAGTGGAGCTGGTGGTATTAAAACTTGTTGTTGGGCTAGTTGGTAACTCGTCATATTGAAAGTAAAATTTAGAGTAAGCTTCTAATGACAGACGTGCTGATGATTGCACGCTCCTTCCGAGAACCGCTCCTTCCGAGAACATCCACATGCGGCAGCATGTGCCAGAAGATGCGCGTACTTATCCTCGTTTTTCTTAACGTTTTGCGCATGCTCCCTAAGCCGGTCATTTAGGCATCTATCGGTTTGCCCGACGTACACTTTTCCGCGAGATAATGGAATGGAGTATATTACTCCCGTGGAACACTTAACGAAGGCCTTCTCATGTTTTTTCTGGCAACCGCGTCTCTTGCCATTGCAAATGCGCGGGCACAAATTGCCGAGTTTTTCTGGCGCCAAAAAGACCAGCGGCACACCATGTCTTGTAGTCACCTTCTTAAGGTTGTGGGAGAGCTTATGCAAGTACGGCATCACTTGAGGCTTGGAACCCGATGGATCCCAAGCAGCTCCATCCCTTTGTGTTCCACGTTTCAGCTTCTGCATAAGTGACTCGGCGACCGTGTGAAATCATCAGCCCGTCTGTTATTAGAAGCTTACTTTATTGAAAAAAAAAACAAGGATCGTTCAGTTAGCGAGCCGTCCGTGATGTTGTATCAAAAGGAAATATCTTTTTTTGAGGCAAGCTGTTAGTGCTCCTAGCGGCTTTATCTCTTCCTTTTTCTGTAACTTTGTTGGGTGGTGGCTGTTTCCTGTATCGCTTGTTGATTCTTTGCACATGCGCACTATTGTTGATCATTGTTTCGTTTTTTTTTGCGCATCTTACTGTACGTATAAAAGAAGGTCAGTCACGCCCAATAAACAGTTGGTAATGAGCGCAGTGTGCGGTGTGTGTATCCTGAGTGAAAGCGTGTGTGAATGTGTGAGTGTTTCGAGGGTTTTCCAAGTTGCGCTAAATTTTACTTTCAAAAGCTCGTGGTAAGTAGCCGGTTTGTTTTGTTCACTGATGCGACGCCTCGTTCAGTGTTCAAATTCAACCTTTGTTGCAATGTTATTTCTGTACGTATTATTAATAAATACACATCGTATGGGCGGACTGATACTTAAATGTTCCGAACTCGCACGGCGAGATGCCGGCACATGTAGCGGTCTTGCTACCGCTGATTACACGTGCCATCGCCGAACAAGTGCCACCAAGAAAATAAGTTGTGGCATTAATATTGCAGGTGGAATCCCTTGGTAAGGAAGTCGCCAAACGTACGGGTGAATAAACTGAGAGCTAGCGCCCCACCGCCGATGCCATCCCACTACGTCCGTCGATATGCGCTACCCGCTGCTGTTTTAGCAACATGAAATTTTCTCGCTAACCTGCTTCAAACTGTACAAAGCTGTAGTGTGCACGAGTACATTAGCGGTTTAGTGTTACAGAAAGAATCCGCACGATGTATTTAAAAGCGGAGAAGCGTCGACCACGTTAGATAGGCATGTCAGCAAGGCCTCGCGGGGAATGAGTAAAACCGCGTTGCGGGCGAGTTTTTGTAGGTGTTTGAGCACCCCACCACACGGCAATTGTTTTTTTACATATCTTGAAGCTCCGGCCACCACACACATGCGTCGGACACTGCTTATTTCACTCCGAAAACGTGAACGACGCGGGGACACACGAACGACGACGTACAAACCTACGGCGGACGTCTGCTCACTGCCCCGAGAGTAACGAGCAAGTTCGCCACCACTGGCGCTTCGGTCGCCGTGCACTAGGCGTATATGCCTATGCGACTGGGGTGGGGTCTCTACGGCTGTTTCATCGTACCGAGGCACCCACGCCTCGCCGCACACTTTCTCTACCTTCCCATTCTAAATGCACAATATTATGGCCGCATTCAATCACAAACACAGCGTCGTGCCTTTCGATGCGATGAGCGAGCATGCAGCATGCAGCATGTCTGTCCTGTAAGTATCAATAATCCGCATTTGTTTCACAACCCGCAGTAGCTCCACGTAAACATGAACTAGGTGGTCGAAGTCGAGGCTAATGCGACCGTTCTTCGTTTGGGAGCACTTATGTGGCTTCGCAATGATCGTCCATATCATCAAATGTTATTAGACTTGCCTTTTCGCCACTTGTGAAGAAAACTAGCAACATGCAAACTTTCCGCTTTGGATTTCGCGTTTCCCTGTCGGCGATCCACGTCGTATTTGTTGCCTGGCTGTGGCTGCAGATCAGGGGCGTAGACAGAAATTCTTTTCGGGGGGAAAAGAGGGGGGTTCAACCATGCTTTATATGTGTTCGTGCGTGTGTTTGTACGTGCACGTGTATATATACGCAAGCAAAACTGAAAAGTTTCAGGGGTGGGGGGGGTTGAATGGGCTACAGGGGGGGGGGGCGGGGGGTTGAAACCCCCCCTCTGGCCTACGCGCCGGCTGGCGATTCACTCGTGCGCGTCGCCGTCCGTGCACATGTCGACGCGGAGGCACTCCACGTTGACAATCGGAACCACTTCGATCATGAAACTATCACCACTTTATCGAAACCCCACTCGCACGCGCCCTCGCCGCACGGTAGCGCAGTGGCGTGAGCAGCCGCCCGATCTAAGGGGTACCATCCACCCATCCAAGGCAGCGAAGGGGCGAGGGTGCTTCTGTACGATGGAACAGCCGAAAACACACCTCCGTCAGGGTTACCAGATGGCGCGAGCCTCAAATGGCCAAATCGGACCCCGAGGTAGCCCAAACATAGCCCAACACGCAAATTTGAAGTAGCCCAAAAGTAGCCCAAATCAACTGTTTCTTAAATAATTTTTTTTGCGCTTGCGTAATTACTTTCCCGCAAAAATATCTGCCTATTAGTTTATCGGTGCTTTCGCGATTTTTTTGTTGTTGCTGGCAAATGTATGTGTCGTATGCGTGAATCCGCTATGCAATCCACAATAATGGAGTGATGACTGCAGATTGTAGAAAAGGTTTATTGCCACAAAAAAATGCAATCACAAAGAAATATAAAAGCATATTTACAAAAGTAGTAGTAGGTAGGGTTGCGAAATAACTTGTACGCGATGACTTGATTAGAGCTTTCACAAAGGAAATCAATTCTTTAATTGAACCTCACAGGTCCGGGACCTCGTACTGAAAAAGCTTATTCATTCGCTCGAATTCATCGATGATTGGGCTTAGAAAACGAGCAAAAAGTACATTTTGCTCATCAGTATACATTTCGTTTAGTAACCTTGCTGCGTAGCCGCGTTCCTTACTTTTCATCGCATCGAACTGGAATCGCAGTGCAGCCCACTGATTCAAGATTGCTTATTCTAAAGGGGAGTTATAGCTCGCTTTGGAATAAGCGTGCGGATGGGTGAAGGTACATATGCGACTTTAATTGTACTGCTTTAAGTGTATTGTAGTAATTATAATAGAGATGCAAAGAAAGGAAAGTGGACGAAATGACAAATTGCCACCGGCAGGGTCACCAAACCTGCAACCTTCGGATGGGCGCTCCCCACGTGTCACGCGAACTGCTAGCTTCCACAATCATGTGTCCCTTTCCCCTTTTCGAGAGACTTGAAATATGCGCTAATGACTGAGCAAGCAACCCCCCTTTCGCCATTTTTTAACGTGTTCTTGCAGCAGCTAACCTAAGTTCTGAGAGTCTTTAGATAGGTGCACAATTTCTTAGTACTTTTACAGTGTGGTGCCTCAGGGTTGCATTCTGAGTTGTCGCAAATTGTTGGAATATTTAAAGAATGTCTTTCCATTCTTGTCATAACACGTGAAATGGCACACGGATTCCCTCCGATTCAGTAAAAACAATAAATGCATTCGCATTCAATAACACATTTCATAAGAAACACAGGTGTGCATTCTTCTCAGAGGCTCCTCCACCTCTCCCTTGGATTTCGGTCCGGGACTGAGCAAGGGCCCCCCCTCCACATACTTCGGATTATCTTTCACCGTGGGGGGTGGCGGGGGGGCACTTGCTCGGGATTTTGCGGTAGTCGAAGAAAGTTTAGAAAAAACGTGAGCCATCAAAACATGGTTTCAAACTGATGACACGTGACGCCCTTTCTTGGAGTACGTCCCCAGGTGCAGGAATCGTTCAACACACTAGAACGTTTCAGTGGCAGAACCCCTAAGCGGCATGCGCAAGAGTAAGCCCTTGCGTCCCTGCGGGAAGGCTCGAAGTGAAAGGAACGCAAGAGCGTGCATACGTAAGCCGCATGGGGTCCCCAGTACGAAAATTCTCTAGCATTGTAGCTTCTTGCCTGGTCGATAGCAATGTAGCCCAAAAATAGCCACATAGCCAAAGAGAAAAATTCGACGCCAACTTGAACAAAAAGTAGCCCAATTGGGCTTTTAATAGCCCAATCTGATAACCCTGACCTCCGTGCCTGCGTGCGTTGGTGAGCGCGCGCGCGTCCCCAGCCACGTGACCTTGAGAGAAGAACCAGTAGCGCACGAGCAATCCCGGCGGATCCGCTGGCTGCCTCCTCGCTCTCTTTCTTTTCTCTCTCGCGTGCGCTGCTACTCCAGCATTTCAAAATACGCATCCGGGGCGGTCGCTCTACCGTACGGATTTCCTTGTGGCTTCGTGCTACAAACGGGTGGTTGTCTATTTTCTCTTTATAGAATATCGTTGTCTTTCAGAAAATTTATCCCATTTGGGCCCTCGTGGTTTCAAAAATAATTCTTGGTCCTTTTTGCTTCGACACGTAGACAAGACATGAGGGTGTACCCGCGTTAAACCGGTGCTGCGAACTTGTTAAACCGGTTCGCTGCAGCGGCGGCGGGGAGTTCAGCTTCTTCGCAGCGCGTGGTTGCTAGCGGCGTTTGGAAAACAGATGCGCAACTCTGCGACCTAAAGGCATGGGCGTCGGCAGGGGGGTGCAAAAGGGGCACTTGCCCCCCTCAAGCCTCACCAGCACTTGCCCTCACCCAAGCTACACTATCACTTTCCCCCTCCCCCAGCCGCGATGCAACACTGCTTTGCACCCCCCAAGAGAAAATCCTGCCGACGACCATGCCTAAAGGTAGCATATACAGTAACTCTACATCTCCCTAGAGTTACTGTATCTGTACTGTATCTGTACCTAAAGGTAGCATATACAGTAACTCTACATCTCCCTAGAGTTACTGTATCTGTACTGTATCTGTACCTAAAGGTAGCATATACAGTAACTCTACATCTCCCCACGGGAGAAATTGCCCTGAAAATAGATGACGGAAATTCAGTCCTAGAACATCCGAGAAGTTCAGTCCGCCCGAAACACACACACACACAAACACACACACACACACACACACACACACACACACACACACACACACACACACACACACACACACACACACACACACACACACACACACACACACACACACACACACACGTGCCGGCTTGCACTGTTCACTGAACACGTACACACACTGAGACCTCTGTGGCTATACTGCGGAAAGTAAGGCAGTACAGCCCCAGAAATGGGCGTCGGCAGGATTTTGTTTTGGGGGGGTGCGAACCAGTATCGCATCGCTTCTTGGCGAGGGGTGGAACGTTGGTTTAGCTTGGGTGGGAGGCAAGTACTGACGTGGCTTGAGGGGGGAAGTGCCCCTTTTGCACCCCCCTGCCGACGCCCATGACCCCAGAAGACACGGGCTACTTCAGTCTGCAACGCAGTCCTTCACGTGGGCTGAGGGTTTGCGCGCCCTCTGTGGACGACGTGACCCAGGCCCTGCAGGAAGACTTCGAGCGTTGCGGCTATCGGGAGCCTACTTTGAAGTCCTTCCCTCCCCCCGTGTTAGAAATTTACCGTAGAGGAGGAATACCCAGGACTCTCCTCCTGAAGTCCCAACTGATGCTGGGTCGCAGGAAATTGGGGCTGCACTTCAGCTGGTGCGGATTCGCACTGGAGAGCCTGGGCACTAGGACTGGGCCGCGTAGGCAACACCAGGTTGCTGATGTGTGATCTTGAACGCGGCCGTCGACGATGACGTCCTTGTTCTCGAGCCGACGCGGCTCGATGGCGATTTGTTGTCGGTTCACCGGAGGCAGCCGACGCAGCTTGGCGGACTCCGGCACGACGTCCTGCCGCTTCTCGACCAGGTGGACGTAGTCCTTGACACGTCCCAGGTCCCCGGCAGACAGGCGCTCGAACACCAGAGGTATAGCTTCAGAACACTTCGATATCGATCTGCAGTTCCAATTGGTGGATGGTGTCGAGCCCCAGCAGCGAAGTCCAGTGCGCAGTCAAGTAGAATGTGACGTGAGCCTGCTTCCCTCGGCAGGGACGTAGCCAGAAATTTTTTTCGGGGCACCTCCTTGAAATGGCCATTTTTCGCTATGTATGCCATGGCGGACAAAAAATTTCGGGGGGGGGGGGGGGGGGCGCACGTGCCCGGTGTGCTACCCCCTGGCTACGCCACTGTCCCTCGGTGTTGCAAGTCCCGATGGAAACAGCCCAGGATTGAGATGCGATCGAGCCACCGTCGATCCGTCGAGCCCGCGCAGCCATCTAGTTCACTATAGATGCGGCTGTCCTGCTTGAGGGGGGGGTGGGGGGGGAGGGGGGGGAGCCGCCGCAGTCGAATGCGGAGCCGGCGAGGCAGCCGACCCGCCGTAACCAGAGTGCGATCCGCGTAGCCGCTCGTTTTCTTCAACCGCTGCGTTGGCTTTTTTTTTATTGTTTTTTAGCGCCTCCCAGTCGCGTGCAATTTCTTCCGCCCTTTGCAGCGTTAGGGCTTCCCCGCAGGAGAGCAACTGAGCCCGGACATGCGCGTTGGCGACCCCATGAATTATCTGGTCACGTATTTTGTCGTCGTACGTAGCTCCGAACTTGCATGACACGGCTTTTTCTTTCAGCGCGGTGACGAAGTCGAGAAACGTTTCGCCGGGCAGTTGTGTGCGGCTCATGAAAAGTTCGTTCGGCTAAGGGACTGTACACGCGCTCGCCGCACACCCGCAACGCACGTGGCGGGACACCTGCCGCACGCAAGCGGAGGGCGAAAGAGCGTCGCCGATAGGCTCATTCACCCTCCGCTTGCGGGCGGCAGGGGTCCCGCCACGTGCGGTGCGGGTGTGCGGCGAGCGCGTGAACAGTCCCTAACGCGTTCGTAGTCTCGGCGAAAAGCCCGTCCGGAAATTGGTGGAATGTGTCGTATTTCGTCGTCTCCGCCGCATCTGTCGACGACACCGTGCCCGACGCCGCCGGCGTACTGGCCTTGTTCTTCGAGCTGCTCCTGCGCCGCAAAGTAAGTACTTGCGTTGTCCCTCGATGCCGAGGGCGCTGACGCCCGTCGTTCATCATCCCAGCCTCTTCCGCCGGCCGCCTTCAGGTGTACCTGGAACATTTTTTTTTCATATATGCCACGGAATAGGAGACGTGCTGAGCACGCCGAGGGACGGAGGGAGGTTGGCAAAGAGAACCGCCATACGTCCAGGAGTAGGCAGTAGGCTCAAGCAGAAAGGTGGCGACGGACGGGGAGCCGAAGCGGGAACAAGGGAAGTTCAGGCCGACGCCACTTTAGAGCAGGAAGGTCAACGCACCGACGCGCAGTAGAAATGTGGCTCGAAGGTAAGTGCCACTTACGTGCTCTTCCTGGCGTTGCCTGTCGTAGCGTAGTGGTTCAGCTACCTCGTCGCCGTGTGTTGTGTAGGCAGGAGCGCGACGTAACCCGCGGCAGGCCGACTGACAGGCCGACCGACGAGAGGAAGCGCTGAAAGCGACACGCCGACGGACTTCGGCGAGTCTGACGGGAGCAGAGATACCAACCAAAGTCCACCATTCATCCCTAGAATGAGCCCCGAAAATACCCTGGATTGCAATAAAGATCCCTAGATTGACATTCCGTTATCGTTATTCAGGCAAATTCACTTGTAACAAAGTATAAGGATCGATCGCTGTCTGGCCCTATTCTTCTGAATCTTATTGGAAGTAAAAAGAAACATACTGACAGCCAATGAAGGTCTCTTTTCAGAATTTTCTGTGGAGTAATCGCACATAAAGCGCTTCCATATCACGCGAGTTGCTACAGAGACAGACAGATTTCTCAAGTTCACTTTGCCCATTCTCTGAAGGCATAAATGTGATATTTTAGGCCAAGCGCAAGTGGATATAGCGCCTTTGTTGTGCTTGCAGCCTTCGAGATGGCTGTCAATTTCTAATTTTCCAGATTTCAAATCAGCGTTTTTTAAATTTTTATTTTCAAGTACTGCAGCCCTATGCAGGGCTGTTGCAGGAGTGGAGTACATTTTCATACGCAAATACACTGTTAACAAGGTTGACATCGTAGCAAAAACAAAAACAAACGATTTATCATAACTGTGCGTCTACAAAATCAGACAACGACTATTCACGAATACTACCCGGTAATTCATTCCACCTTTCAATAACTCTAGGAAAATAACTTCTTAAAAATGTTCGTGTGCGTAAAGAAAGGCTTTAAGTTGAGGCTATATGGTAATGTCTAGTTGAAACGAGTATTAGCATAGGAGATGTAATCGTCTGAAGAAAGCCGACAAGATGAGTGAACAAATGAGCGTAATAGCTTCAAGGAATCGGTATCCCGTCTGGTGCATAAAAGAGGGAGTTGCAAGGAATTCATTGCTGATGAAGGTGAAAAATTACGATCATAGCGATGGTAAATGAAACAAACTGCCCTCCTTTGTACAGATTCAGTTTTGGTGACGTCGCGTGTTTTATGCGGGTTCCAGACACATGAAGCTTTCATGATTGGCGGTTGATGTACAGGGTTTCCTTTTTTATTGGCTGATTGCCATCCTGTGCATTTTCGATCAGCATGCGAAACATTTACGAGAACAATGTTTTATTTCCCGCCAGTGTTCAGCATATAATAATCTCGCCTTCACTCGGCCCAGCACACCACAAGAGCTCTCTTTAGTGACAACCAGCTAATAACGAAAGTTATCGTTCTGTAGTTAGAAAGGCGTAATCACTCAGTAACACATATTACTAGGTTGCGTAAAGTATCATTTCTAGCCTTTCGAGAAATCCCTCGATTCAATGAAAAGACGCAAAATCTTAAAGGGATACTGAACAAAAAATTTGAAAAACTGACGAAAACATCGAAATTCTACTCGGAAGACGCCACTGTTTCGATAAACAGAGTTTATTTCACGTATTTTTGAACAGTTGGCTGTATTTTTGGTGAATTGTCAGCGCGCGGCGGCTGCGCGCGAGCCGTGACGTCAGATTCTCCCTGGCGCATGCAGGGTGCACGTGCTCCTGTCCTTCTCTTCCTTTTCTCCACCTCTCCTTTCATTTCACTCTCTCCCTCCCACAAAAGCGCTGATGCCTTACCCCAGCCCGGAGCATTGTTCGCTCCCGTAGTGGTTCTGGGAAACGTAGTGCAAGCTGAGCGGGTTGAGAGGCGCGGGCGACGGCTGGCATTGGTGGGATGCCTGTTTCCGGCGAGTTTCACGTCACTTCCTCTAGTTCACGGCGCGGCCGCTAGACGCGGTGGTTTGTGAAAAACTCAATAAATTCATTATTTTCCTGTTGTTTCTGCCTGAAATGAAGGTTGTGTCCATCGATTTCAACCCCCCAATCTTTCAATGTGGCTGGAAATCTTGGCGGCAAAGATTTTGTTCATTATCCCTTTAAAGAGGCAGAATATCCCTAGATATAGGGATAATTCCCTAGGATTGGCATCACTGGACGAGAGCACCCGCGTTTATTGCAGGCGCTTTCATGGAGGGGAAAGAAAAGCGATTGGTCAGCGAGGCATGGGTCACATGACCGGCATGGCCACGCCGGGTTGGCTGCGGAAAACAGGCATAGGAGGAGGAATAAACTTTATTATTCGGAAATGGGAGTGGGATAGCCAGCGCATAGCGGAGGCCTAGCTCCACCCAGTGACATGTACAGGAAACTCCGCCGCACTGGTGTGCTTGCATGACACCAGGGGTCACGCGACACATTTCTCTTGATGTGGATTGATGTTATTCAATGATCACGAAGACCATGCGGTCTTAATACAGGGCCAAGAAATACCGAGGGTAAGCGAGTACAAGTACCTCGGAGTGTGGGTAAATGAGGGGGGATAGATATATGGAGGTACAAGAGAAAGCATCGGTAACAAAGGGAAAGAGGAATGCTGCAATCATGAAGCACAGAGCGTTATGGGGATACAATAGGTACGAGGTGCTTCGAGGGCTGTGGAAGGGTGTGATGGTTCCGGGGCTTACATTTGGGAACTCAGTGGTGTGCATGAAGTCAGAGGTGCAATCAGGAATGGATGTAAATCAAAGGACTGTGGGACGCCTCGCGTTGGGCGCTCACGGGAAGACGACAAACAGGGTTGCCGTTCGTGACTACTTTGCGCCAAATTGGCTACTTTAGGACCCCGTCTGGCTACGAAAATTTCAGTTTGGCGCCATGGCTACTTTTTGGCTACAATGAACTTCTATTTTGGCGCATTTAGTAGCCGATTTTCTTGTTATTGGCAGGTGAAAGAACAAGCAAGCCTAAAGACCACCCACTGTTTTCAACCTTTTCTGTCGCGTCAGCCAATGCGAGCGCATGTCCTAGCTCCAGCAGAAGGCTCGCGCGCATCGAGGCACCCCCCTATCAACGCAAGGCGCGCATGCAAAGACGGAGTGGCGAAGTTGCGCGCATGTTGGCAAACGCGTGGCTAGCATGCTGCTCACGCTGCCCGCTATCTATTCTGACGTCAGTTTCTAACGCTGATGCACAGCGCGTATTCTCGAGCGAAATTAAAAAAAAAAGCAATGATCTGCAACAAAACGAAGCTAGTATGTAATTATGGTAAATCTAGCAATCAATTTCGCTATGCGGCTTCAAGAAAACACTCCTTCAACGTTTAATCTTCCCACCAACTTGTTGGCTGGAATGGTTCGAAATTACACCGTCTCTGGCAAGATGTCTATACTGCACAACTATATACAGGCGCATTGAACTTGCACTAAACAATCCGATATAGTGGCTGCGCCACCTGGTCCAAAATATGGTTCATGCTACTAAATGTAAGAAAATGAAAGTTTAATCATGTCGCCCGAAAGACTAACAGTTGCCTATATGTAACTCTTGAACCGCGTTGCACTTGAACCCGCCACTTCTATTACTACCTCTCGTATGTTCATATATCATGTAATATAAACAGGAAGAGTGTAATATTCTTGCTAACTACAATCACACTGCCATCATAACAGCCACTAAATTCAGCCTTTACCCTCCACCTCTAAACGAGCATCGAAATTTTTGCCGCTTGGACTGATTTCGTAGAATATACCACCGCAGCGTCCTAGAAGCGCATTTATTTTATCACCGCGCATGTCCCATCGCTTCAGAGAGAGAAAGAGAGAGAATAGGAATAGAAGAAAGGTAGGGAGGTTAACCTGAGCTGATCCCGGTAGGTTATCGCTATGAGGTAGGTATCCTATTTTGTAAAAACCGAAGCTTTTCTAGCGCGCGCTGTAAAGCAAACGAGTGATATCACCTTGGTTGACGATCAAGTGTTGATAATGACAGTTTCCTTAAAGCAGTAACTACCATAGCACAACTTCTGTTGGAAGTCTGTTCATTGTTCTATTTTACTCACTGTGTTATGTTACTTTTTTGTTTTCGTTTTCTCTACTCTCCATTGTAATGTTCTTGGCCTTGCGGTAAATAAAGAAATATATGAATAAATAAATAGCTAAATAAATAAATAAATAAATAAATCACTTTTTGCAACTCACCAGTGGCTTGAAGACAAAGCTGAAAGGAAAAATGATGCTCCTGTTTTTATGTTTTTGCACATAGAAAATCATATTAGTGTATAATAATCAAAATTCTATTCATAATACCGCTTTTGTTCTACTTGGCTACAAATTTGGCGATTAAGTTAAATGGCATGGCTACTTTGGCTACTTTTCGCTTGAAATCTGGCTCCTTTTCAAATCTACCCAACGGCAACCCTGACGACAAATGAGGCTGTAAAGGGTGATATGGGATGGAGAGGTTTTGAAGTGAGGGAAGCTCAGAGCAAAATTAGATTTGAAGAGAGGCTGAGGAAAATGAAGGAGAGTAGATGGGAAGGGAAGGTTTTCAGGTATTTGTATAGAAAAAGCGTCGACACGCAGTGGAGAAAAAGAACTAGGAGGCTCACCAGTAAATATACGGCTAGCAGTGTGGGCGACATGGCAACAAGGAGCATTAAGCGAAAAGTCAGAGAGGCGGAGAGGACTTATTGGATGACAGCGCTGGAAAAGAAGCCGGCTCTCAGTGACTACCGAAAGGGAAAAAACGAAATAAGGAGGGAGAGGTTTTATGATAATTCAAGGGGAAGGGCTTTACTGTTTGAAGCAAGGTCAGGTTGCCTTAGAACGCGTAGCTATATAGCGAGATTTTGTAACGAAGAAGAACAATGTACATGCTGTGGGGGGAACTAAGGAAACGATGGAACATGTACTGATTGAATGTGGCGATATCCACCCAGATATACGTGTGGGCACGAGTCTACATGAAGCCTTGGGTTTTAGGGACAACAATGGAAAGCTGAACACGTCCGCGATAGAAATAAGAGACGGTTAGAGTATTGGTGGCATAAAAGTAGAGATAAAGGACAAAAATGAAGAATGGGGAAAAATAAGGTCCTTCTACCTTAAGAGGCAGAGAGATGGACCGTGAATTTATATTTTTCTTTGCTATAATAACATAAATTTAATCAATGTAGATAAGGCATTAGGCCAACATAAAACGAAAGTTTTTTTTCGAGCCTGGTGGCAGACATGTCACCGCCCTGTTATAAAGGGGACGCTCATAGCATCTATCCATCCATTGATTTGCCATTTCTTTATTTCTCTCTCTGTCTCTCATTTTTACGTGTTCTTTTTCGCTCGACTACGGTACACTGTAGCTCGACACTCGCACCTGCTGTACACGCCCTCTTCCTATGAAGGGAGAGGGCCCACAGCTTTGTGTACCTGCTCGCCCTCTCCCTTCATAGAAAGAGGGCGCGGCGCCGAGTCTACACGTCACGCGCTGACGCGCTGCAACGCGTACGTGTGGTCAGGTCTTAACCATTTTAGATGCTATGTACACAATTGTGCACACCAGTTTTGTTTTTGCTGTTTGTATCAACTAGGGGATAACAAAGAGCGAGATATATCAATCTTTGGATGAATTGTACTTCCGGCATAATAAGTTTGTTTTCATTTAACTTCATTTCGCAGTGTACCGTTGCATATGATCACTTTGATGAAGGCATTACCACCTTCGACGAGTCGTTCAACGTGTCGCTTCCTGCGAGCCATGTGAATAGTGTAATTTTTCTTTGCTGAAAATGTACACAACCAAAAATGAATTTTTCAGTATGTTTCTATACTCGGCGACAACTTATCTTGACATTGGAGCGAAGGCTACGGAGGCGGGGCTTCCACACATTCGTGTTGCTCCGCAAGTAGTTCGGCAGCTTGCGGCTGATTTCGGTTTTGCTCGCTCGCATCGATAACGCGTTTAGAAACACATTCATGAAAACTATGAATGGGAGAAACAGTTCGATTGTTCAGTGTACATTTGAGTGTCCTATTACGAGTATATTTTTCTTGGAGAACTAAACAGCGCGTATTCGGCCGCACAGTGACGTCACAGACGCCATGTTTTCTTGGAAAACCGGTGGACTGAAAAGGTGGTGCTGTCTAAGAAAAGGAAAGCATTCTTGCTAGGTGAACGATAACTGTATTTTGCCTGCAACTTCACGCAACTGTTTAAGTCTCATAATAGATAAAGCAGTATTTATTTCAGCAAGGCTAATGAGAAAATTATCAATATACTTCAGTACTATTTTTTTGGCGCGGCAACAGACATGCGCTTTGGTTCTGTAGCTTCCACAGTGCTGTCAAGAAAAGCTGTCGCCGAGTATAGCCTGAGATTTCATTCTATTTAAGCCCCAGACGACAACTCGTCCGTTTAATTGGTGCTGGCTCCGAACTATACCTAAGTACGTAACAGTTTCACACTAAGAGCTTGAGCAGCTTGACGAGGTCCCGTTCGCTTATAAGTTAGCAATACAGCAAGATGGCAATCAGGTATATCATGATAATTGTGCATAAGTGGTGAATATTATTACACAGCGTCGAGTAATGTATGAGCAAATCGACAAAGTTCGCAAACCAAGCAAAGCAAAGTCGACATGAGCACGAATTGGCGGCAACAGAGTTCAATAAGAACAAGAGAAAAATAGACGGCTAATAACAGACCTGCAAGGAGGTAAACTGAAATAAAAAAGCTTTTTATGCGAAAGGTTGGGCTGCAGGAAGCATCAGAGCTTCCGTGGTTTAGTAACTTGAATTAGTGAATCATAAGTGTGCAACACAAAGATTGTTCATTCATAACACGCTGTAGGGGCAGGTATAAAACAACTTTATTTGTGTCTGTTATGGATAACGCTTTTATTTACTTGTACTTTTGCAAGGCGAATAGCACGACCACTATAAATATTACGGAGGCTTTGTAACACTGCTTAACCGGTGCTTGCACAATAAAACAGTTTGCACGTACAGTTATATGCGCACTTGTACAAACACATACACGATTATACATACAGAAAAGTCGAACGCCTCCGAAATGAGATCCTCGCTAAGCCCCTGCACGCCACTGTGGTAGTCATGGTTTAGATTTCCCACACTGAATTCCTGACCGGGTCATTTTGATACTTGTTGCAAAACAGAGGCCTCTCGCAGGGATATCCAACAACACTGGGCTTTGGTACTTTAACGTAAAACTTAATGTAAATAAGTGAACGTTTCCACAGGCGTGCGCAGGGTTCTCCTTCAGGGGGGGCGGGGAAAGTTCGTCTCAGCACCGCCCCTCCCTATTTTGTCAATGTATTGCAGAAGAGTTGATAGGCGGGCTAGTTGGTATAGATTCATTATGAAAACTTGGCAGCGCAAACAAACGGGACGAAGTAAGAAGGTACACAGGCAATGTCAATGTATGGGGCTGACTTGGCGCCCCCCCTCCCTTCGGGTCGCAGCGCCCCCCCCACCCCTACCTATTATGTCAATGCATGGGGCTGACTTTGCGCCCCCCCCCCCCTGCCCCCCGTGCGCACGCCTATGAACGTTTCTATACTTAGCCCACATTGAAATAAGGCCGCCACAGCTGGGCAGAAACCGGCGGCATATCTCAGCAGACCGACGCCGTTGGAAATGTGTTGCTGTGGTGGGCACGGCTTCATCAGCATGTCACCGAGTGTAGTTTTAATCGGAGCGTGGCAGGAAACGTATCTTCGTGGCAGCGTGCTCGTACAGCGGCTGGTACGAACCAATCTGTACGGTGGTGCCTTCCTCAGGAAGGATTCTGAACTTCTGAAGCAGCATGGTCAAGTAGATGAACACCTCAGCCGTGGCCAAGCTCTCCCCTGGGCAGATTCTTTTACCTGCAACAGATGTTGATGATTGGGTTTTGCTGGGGACATCCTAGGTGGGAGTCTGAAAATGACATAAGCTGGTTACGGTAGCTTGGTGTGTCATTTGAAAGGAGGTAAAGTTAACACAAAATTTTAGTTTATTTGTAGACTCCTTACGGTTTACGTTTTTTTACGGGTTAATGGAGAAGTGTACTTGATAGGGAACGCTGGTAGCGACACCTGGTTGTGCAGAGCCTAACCAGATACAGACGATGCTGATACTGCAGCGATTTGCACACTATACCTAACTGCTGGCTTGAAGCACTGCGAGTTACACAATCATCGAGTCACAGCATGCTGTCATTATGTTGTTTTTACTAGAACGCTGACGCGACTGAAAATTTTCGCTAAGGTATTGTAGTTGCACAGAACACCAACAGATCTTGCTATCAGGCCTGCCACCGCCGTCAACGGTTCCTGTAAACTGTAGAAACGTAAATGTTAGGCAGTTTACGTACAAGCAAAAAAAAAAAAGTAGTAGCGTTCGCCTATACAACTGCAAAGCCATCACGAGAATCCCTATGAAAATGAAATGAGATGCCGCGTTCGTGTCACGAACCCTGCTACATTTACCTACCCAACGAAAAGGTCATGATGTGCGCGGGTCTGGTAGACGGTGCAGTGCCGTCCGGTCCGATGAATCGCGAAGGGTCGAACTTTTCGGGCTCCTCCCATAGCTCGGTGCTCTGGTGCACAGCCCAAAAGTTGGGCAGCAGTACGGTGCCCTTGGGAACGTAGTAGCCGCCGATCACCGTGTCCTCCGCGACTCTGCAGGTGCGGGTATAGACAGTACATCGCCGCGTTCCAAACACAGAAAAACATGGCGGCTGGACGCGTACGCTATAGAGCAGAACGTTTCACGTATCATTTATTCGCTAGACAAACCGAAGACCTTCCGATGCAACCGTGTAAAGGCCGAGACAGACGGTACGATTTTCCATGCGATGCGGCGTCCGGCGCGGCATCGCATGGTGACGTTTCGTGACGTTTTGTGACGTTTCATCGCATCGGACCGCCGCGCCGCATGCCCGGCGAGCATCAAACCGGGCAGATATTTTGGTCGCCGCCGGTCGCCGCATCGGATGGTCGCATGGCCGCAGCCAATGACAGCTCGGGAGAAGCGTGTCGTCACGCCGCTGGTGGTGCCATCTCCCTGAGAGCGGCGACCGTGGCCAAGGCGAGTCGATGGAGTCGGGCCTCGGAGCATTCGCCGACATTGCCGCTCGCGGCGGCGTGATAAACATGGAGTACATTTCACTTGTGACGTGAAAGATTTCCGGATTGAATAAAGTGATGTTTCAATTGTGCCATTTCTGCAAGACAACGCCCGTTTCGAAACCACTAGTGAGATCGCGAGCAGCGATGCAAGCCCATTTCGCAGGTAAACACAGCGGCACCGGCGTCTCGGCGAGCCGTCGCGCTTCGCTTCCACCTTTGCTCTTCACATCGATGACGTCGAGGAAGTTTATAGCGCATGCTAACGCATTACGTACGAGTGCAAAGCTTAATCGTGTTGGCAAAAATAAGCGCTCTACGACGAGCTCGCGTGTGATTGCGAACGGCGCAGGTGACAGCCGGCGCCCGCCATGCTAAGCCTACCCATCGGAGTCGTGAGTGACGGGGTGCTGTTGCCGCTGTTGCGACGTGCTTGTCGTGCACGAAGGCGTAGTTTTTTTTCATTATTTTCTCATAGAACGAAGCGTGGCTGTGCAAAGTGGTTTGTTTTGTGCTTCATTACGAGGATACGAAGTCTTCCCAGTGCGCATGCCGAGGCGCCGTATGTGGGCGGAGCCTTCCGCTGATTGCTCGTTCGCCCCATGTGTCTCGAAACGTCGTACGCCGCATGCCGGGCATCCGACGCCGCACGTCGCATCGCATGCAAAATCGTACCGTCTGTCTCGCGCTTAAAGGCCGAGACAGACGGTACGATTTTCCATGTGATGCGGCGTCCGGCGCGGCATCGCATGGTGACGTTTCGTGACGTTTCATCGCATCGGACCGCCGCGCCGCATGCCCGGCGTGCACCAAACCGGGCAGATATTTTGGTCGCCGCGTCGGACCGTCGCATGGCCGCAGCCAATGACAGCTCGGGAGACGTGTGTCGTCACGCCGCTGGTGGCGCCATCTCCCTGTCTCCGCTCCGATCACCGTGGCCAAGGCGAGTCGATGGAGTCGAGCCTCGGAGCATTCGCCGACATAGCCGCTCGCGGTGGCGTGATAAATAACGAGTACATTTCACTTGTGACGTGAAACATTTCCGGATTGAATGAAGTGATGTTTGAAGTGTGCCATTTCTGCAAGACAACGCCCGTTTCGGAAACCACTAGTGAGGTCGCGAGCAGCGATGCAAGGCCATTTCGCAGGTAAACACAGCGGCACCGGCGTCTCGGCGAGCCGTCGCGCTTCGCTTCCACCTTTGCTATTCACATCAATGACGTCGAGAATATTAATAGCGTATGCTAACGCATTACCTACGAGTGCGAAGCTTAATCGTGTTGTCAAAAACAAGCGCTCTATGACGAGCTCGCGTGTGATTGCGAACGGCATAGGCGACAGCCGGCGCCGTCATGCTAGGCCTACCTATCGGACTTGTGAGTGACGGGGGGGGGGGGGGGGGGGGCTGTTGTCGCTGTTGCCGCTGTTGCGACGTGCTCGTCGTGCACGAAGGCGTAGTTTTTTTCATTATTTTCTCATAGAATGAAGCGTCGCTGTGCAAAGTGGTTTGTTTTGTGCTTCATTACGAGGATACGAAGTCTTCCGAGTGCGCATGCGGAGGCGCCGTATGTGGGTGGAGCCTGCTGCCGATTGCTCGTTCGCCCCATGTGTCTCGAAACGTCGTATGCCGCATCGCATGGAAAATCGTACCATCTGTCTCGGCCTTAATGTGGTGCGCTCAACGCCCAAAGCTCTTAACTATGTTTAAATAAAAATCGAAGAATATCCTACGAGAATTTTTATCTTTAAAAAAACCCTCGTCTCTGACGCCGAAGGTCCTCTATATGGGCTTTCTCACCCAAAGTCTCATCATTTTTATTGTGATAGCAATTATATGGACACTCTTGGCTGATTTTAGCCGTCATGTCCCGTATATGTATATGTATATATATATATATATATATATATATATATATATATATATATATATATATATATATATATATATATATATATATATATATATATAAGTAAAAGCCACGAAGAAAAATACCCGCGGGTAACAGTGGGAGCGGGGGGCGACGACGTCGCTCCGAGGCGTATGCGATAAGATCCCCCCGCCTGTTCGACGAGCCGGGGGAATGCTCAAGAAGAGAGGAAACGCCCCGCATGCAGCCACTGCGACCTTTGGTTTTACGAGCGCGGTCGTCGCTGGCGGACGCGTTATCTCGCAATCTCAGCAGCTGACAGCGGGCGACGAACAGTGTCCCTGGAGCGGCCGTATGCTCTTAAACAAGCATTTCGTAGAGTTTCGTGAGATGGGATCCAAAAGAGTTAGCTGCCAGCCTCACTTCGATTAACCTTCGAATTTGTTGCTATCGCATTCACTGCTTCACCCTCGCGGTGAAACTGTGACTTTTTTGTTTCATTTGCTACCTATTTTCGTTGTATTGTGTACGTGCAAGATGCATATAAACATACTTATTTGATTGATTGATTGATTGATTGATTGATTGATTGATTGACTGATTGATTTAGCGCCTGAATGATCGAGTGGAAGCACTGCAAGGCTGATTTAACTTGTAGCCAGCCACTGCATTAAAAGAACTATGTTCCACAGAGTCAGATTTTTCTGATCATTGAAACAAACTTCAAGGTGCGATTCAGATACGAAAGTATCACCATGGAATTGTTGACGATGTTATGAAACATGCTGGCCGAACGGGCCATGGCAAACTCCTTATTTCAGACAAGTTCAGACTCACCGCAAACTAGCCTAGTTTTAACGCACTTAGAATCTTTGTCAAATATCTATAACATCCTTCTCTCTTGCTAACTGATCGCCTCAGAGTCGCCTTTCCTGAGTAACCACGTTCAATGCATCGCAGATCAAGGAACTCATTAACGTCATTCAATCAACCTGCTTAAGCCCGTCAACAGTCCCGGAAGACTTTATTTATTTATTTATTTATTTATTTATTTATTTATTTATTTATTTATTTATTTATTTATTTAATGACTTATTTATTTATATTTTTATCTTTTTAGTTGAACCGGAGGGTTGACACATTACAAAGGGAAGGGACATGTTGCATATCAAAATGGGAAAGAACACTTGATGCAACACAAAATAACGAAACTTGAACAACGTACAGAATTATCCAAAATAGATGGCATATCAAAGATGTGAACAAAAAAACAATCTAGCGATAACGATACAATCTAGCGATAACGATAATGCATATAATTCATGTTCAAGAACTAAAACAAAGAACAAAGATATACAAGCCAGAAAAGAAGAAAGCATGACTAAATAAAATACTGCATCAAACAAAGATCAAAATGGGAGCCGACAAATGGAAACACGTAGCGGGCTAAGCAGGAAGAACAGAGGAAGTGCCTCAGACAGGCTGGCCGACGTTTCGATAGGCGGACCTATCCAGGTGGAATTTTGCAAGTGAACCTTTAAGCGTGATGTGCCGGTAATTGCGATTGCTGATTGTAGCCGTAGATTCCCTTAGCAGTGGCGTAGCCAACGGGTGGCACACCGGGTGCGTGCCCCCCGCCACCCCCCCCCCCCCCACCCCCCTCCAAATTTTTTAAATGCGATGCATTGCTTAGCGAACTTCGGCGACATTGAGCGTATCTATCTATCTATCTATCTATCTATCTATCTATCTATCTATCTATCTATCTATCTATCTATCTATCTATCTATCTATCTATCTATCTATCTATCTATCTATCTATCTATCTATCTATCTATCTATCTATCTATCTATCTATCTATCTGTCTGTCTGTCTGTCTGTCTGTCTGTCTGTCTGTCTGTCTGTCTGTCTGTCTGTCTGTCTGTCTGTCTGTCTGTCTGTCTGTCTGTCTGTCTGTCTGTCTAATCTCCCCACCTTTGAGTTTCGAAGAGAGCGAACAAGGCGTGAATAAAAACGCTGCTACGGAAGGCACTCGTTGCCATTACAACGGACAAGTCCTTTTGTCGAAGCTTTGGCTCCATCTGGGCATTCCCTGTTCGAGGATTTATCAGCACTGCATTGTGAGCTATACATTCTTGTGGTATAATCAAGACAGGCGTGGCCGTCATACCCGCGAGGGATGCCGAAAGGTGTGCACGCTTTCCAACGGTACATCTCCCAGATGGTGGCCATGGTGAGCGGCATGTGGACGTGGTCCGCCCACGTGGGCAGCCGCTCTCTGCCCACGACGCGGTCGATCTCCTTGCGCAATTGCTCCTGCAGGCTGTCCACGTGGGCGGCAAGCATGAGAATGTGGCTTTGCAGGAACAGCGCCACTACGGCCGTGGCGCCCAGCAGGTAGTCGGTCGTGTTGCCTACCATTCGGTCCTCTGTAGGTGTCAAAGTGAATCATCGCTTTGTACAATTCGGATATGTAACGACCGCTCGTGCCACGACAGCTCCTCACTTCAAAAAGCTGTCTAAATGATCGCTTGCACTGACGCTTCATTTTGGCTGATAATAACTGCTGGGGATTTACGTCCCATAAATAAAATGTGATTATGAGGGACGCCGTAGTGGAGGGATCCGGAAATTTCGACCACTTGAGGTTCTTTTACGTGCACCTAAATCTAAGGCCGGGATGCAGTCCCGCGACCTTCGCACTTTGGCTAAAGTAAACGTGATGGTGATGAGTGGTGCTTCATGGCACAAGGGCCAGTTATAGCCAAATGACCGTAACTGGCCTGTCTGTTTCGTCCATTCATCCAAAAGTTATTTACGCTTAACGCTGATGAATTATAGAGTACCAACTAGCTCGTATCCATACGTTGTTAGGCAAAAGAGCACCGTGAGATAGCGCACGGGCAAAGACTGGCGTCATATCTTCACCTTAAAGATGATGACTCATTTGTTTGTGTGCATGCAAGTTGGTACATGCCGTGGGGGTGGCTGAGCGGTTACGCCATTGCGATGCCAAGGATGAGTGCGCGGGCTCGATTCGCTGCCATGAGGAACCGCATCCTGTTGGGGGGGGGGGGGGGAGTTGCGAAAAAACGCCCGTGCACCTTCATTTAAGTGCACGTCAAAGGGATATTGGCACCAACATTCGAAGCTGAGTTCACTCCGTCATTCAAATCCCCTATGTACACAGATCACTCTGAGCAAAGGTCAAGCTCAGAGAATGCTGATGACATCTTTTATTTTGGTACAGAAGTCAGTTCTCGCATGGCGCACCTGCTGACATCGACACTAGCGTGACATCATGCTACAGTGTCAATTCTGGTGTCTTCACGCACCAGTATGACTACCTGTGGTGACGTCAGGTACCAAAACACACAATATGGTTGCTTGCGAGCCACCAAAGACATTCAACGTGGCCGCTTGAGCGTCACCAACGGAGCCACGCAGAGAAGCGGCAGTGGAAGCGCCACGACTTCTTGTGCGAGAACGTCTGGACAGGCTCATACTTTCAGCTCATACCTTCGTGGGTGTCACGTGGTCGTGACGTTGACAAAGGCAACAGTTGGCGTGTCAAAGAAGAAACTATTTGGCCGGACTTGTGGCCGCGCAACTGATAGTCAGACTACAGCAATACACACTGGCACTGCTATCGGCGAACGGAGCGTCGGCCGTCGATAATCTGATCCGCGGCAAGGTGCGTCGGCATTTATACAGGCGAGCGAACATTCGAGCATTATCACTAGTGGCCACGTTTGTTCTACAATAAACTGAGCTGTTCGCGTCTGCGTGCTGAAGCCTGACAGATGATCCTAAATAATCTGGAATGTTCTCAGACATTCGGGCGTGGCTTGCGTAAGGCATTATCTACACGTGCAATGGGCCGGCGAAAATAAACATAGAAAGAAAGGGGCGTGTGTGGCAATACCATGTCGTGACAGCAGGGTACAGTACTAACCGAAAATAGCTATTAAAACATGTAATTAATTTTTCAGAGTACACTCGCGCTAACCTGTACATTTTTTGGGATAGGGCTTTGTTTTTCTTCTGACGCAGAAAAAAAAAAAGTCCACGCATCTCCACGAAGTGAATCATGACGAGTGGGCGACGCTTTGGGTATCGTCGGTGAGTAACTGTACGAGCGTTGCCCCATATAATGTAAATTGAGTGACATAAAGTGTATATCGAAATGTAAATTTATTTCGCCTTGCAGTCGTCTTAGGCAATTCAAGGAAATTCAAGGAGGATTTAGAAAATTGCTGGAGTGGAGGATATGCCTCAAAAGTGAATCCAAGAACCCGCCATCTTACTGGTGGCAAGATGCCATTTTAATATGGGTAATTTGTTGGGACATGTAGTGCTCGACGTGTGCCTTTGTGTTACAGGTTTCCTTGAGAAGCCTCAACATCTAGGCGCATTTTAGTAAGATCAACTCATCAATGCTCTTCTCGATAGGTTAGTTTCGCCGGGAACGGCGATCTCTTACCTTAGAATTAGCCTATTTCTAAGTCGAAGTCTATTGTAAAACCTTTTTTTTTGAGTCTCTCATATGTTTTGACTGTAGCAACGGTTCTATACCGTGACCACAACGGAAGACAAGGCTAGGTCCTAAGGAGCTTCGCCCCTAAAACAGCTCAAAATGTTCGTGCCAGTACCCCTTCAAAGAACACCTGATGGTCTAAATTAATCCTCACCTTCCCACTACAGCCTTACGCGCAATCGTAGCTACGTAAAACCTCATAATTTGTTTCAGTTTCTCGCCTCTACACGATGCAAGCGATCGGCAGGTGCTATATGACAAAACAGAAGACAGCCGGAGCACTCGCCTGTATATATGTCTTCTTCGTTGCCGATGTCGTCAAGCTTTGCCTTGTAGAAGTCGATGACGGCCTTGTTACGCTGAGATTTATCCATGCGCATTGCTCGGTGGACTTCTCTCCTGCGAGAGGATCGTGCGCACGCTTACTTTTATTAATATCTATCTATCTATCTATCTATCTATCTATCTATCTATCTATCTATCTATCTATCTATCTATCTATCTATCTATCTATCTATCTATCTATCTATCTATCTATCTATCTATCTATCTATCTATCTATCTATCTATCTATCTATCTATCTATCTGTCTGTCTGTCTGTCTGTCTGTCTGTCTGTCTGTCTGTCTGTCTAAACGCCGGCCTGACAGCTAGCCCACCCAAGATTGAAGACAAATTTTTTCGAATTTCGCGTACCATTACGGACTTTACCATTAATGCCCCGTGTGCACGCACGCGCCCGTCAAACATTCGGGTTTCTCCCTCACGGTGTTTTGATGCACTCACTTGGACATGGCCTCAAGCTCATTGGCCATGTTTTCGACGCGGACGCGGGGCGAACTGGGCCACAGCCACCGCTCGAGCTTCTTCAGCCAGCGTGGGCGACAGTCGATGGACGAGGCGGCGCTGCCCAGGAGGAAGCCCTCGAGGCGGTCGTCCATGTCCTTCCGCCGTGGATCGTCCAGGTCGAAGCGACGTCCCAACAGGAACGTGACCACGTTGTTGCACCCAGAGCGGAATATCAAATCGCGCGGCGCGATGCCTTTACCGCCGAATCTGCCTATTGTGTCCAGCAGATGCTGGCCTTCGACCTGCGCCAAGTTGGCAAATAAGGGATTAGAGTGGGTCAGGGAACAAACAGGTATTGAGGACATCTTAGTCGAAATCAAGAAGAAGAAACGGACATGAGCCTGGCACGTAGCGCGAAGGCAGGATAACCGCTGGTCATTAAAGGGCCCCTCACCAGGTGGCATAACGAATTTTAGTTAGACCCTGGAAGTTGTGCGTCCAATAAAGAACATTATGCCACAAGAATTTTTCTAATCGGTGCGTTAGAAGCTGAGAAAACCAATGTTTTTAGGCGGCGCGGAACTATGATGCGAGGAGGCCAGCTTTATACCCTTGCCGCTCGTCCCGTGTAGCCTGCTGTGCATCGTATGGGGTAGTGAGCCACAGATGATTCACAGTAAGCCCACACTTTGGTAATCTTCACGTTATAGCTTGAAGGAGCCCGTGTCGCTGAAAATGCGGTGCCGGCGTCTGCTGCTGTGTCGGTGGGTGAAAAATACTGATCGAAGGAAGCGAAAAACGAAAATCCCGGCTCGAGTAGGAACAGAACCCAAACATTCTGCAGCATGGCACTCAAGCCACGCCAGTGCTCAAACTTCTGGGTAATAAGAGCGCCTTGTCACAACAACGTCGACTGCGGTTGCGGGATGGGTACGCGCTTTTGTAACAATGTAATGAACATTACGTATGAACACCTATGGCTCCGGAAGCTATATTCAAATGATGCTCGAATACGCCGACGACCGCTACTTTATTATGCAAGTCATCGCGCCGCAGCTTGGACTTCTGTGCGGTAAAACTGACGTCCCGGCTCTAACGTGAGTGCCAACGTTACGTCGATGCATGAGCTACACTTTACCCGCCCGTAGTCGGCGTGCCTTGTAACGATGTGGGCACAGCGACTCAACTTGCACAAAGTTGTCCATCCACCTCGTTACGCTTGGCTTAAAGCGAGAAGTCCAGCTTAGGATATTACACAGGGACTGCTTCGCGTAAGATTGAATGCCGCAATACGTGGGATCTGCAGGATTTTTTTTTATTGGTATATTGGTATTCTTGAACGTACGCACAGGTATACACGGGTTTTTTACGCGATTCGCCTCCATCAAAATGTGGTCGGTGCAGTCGGCACCGTAATCTATGGATTCAGTCGTAGAAATACATTCGATACACATTGCGCAAGCTGGACGGGTCTTGTGTAATTAATTGTTGTCGTGTTCGCAACGAATAACAAGCCCATAAATCTGTTTTGCCCCTGCATGTAACGGTGTCGTTTCCTGAACCCGTACCACATGTTCTGTAAGGGTCATCCACTATTCCGAATCAAAGCTGCTATAGCTCCCTTTGATAACGCCAAGGTCGCAACGAACTATGTGGGCCAACGGGTCGTTTTATAGCCTATGCACCGTTTTTCGAAATGCCATTGAGTCAGCCAGCGTTTGCAGCTGTGTCGCAGATATGAGCGGTGGTTTTATGGCTTTGGTATCTTTGTACGCTTCCTTTGACATAATTTGAAATATTTATTGCGATATTCAGCGAGATCGCTAGAATACTCTACAAATCCTAGTCTGCTGAAAGTATTCTTTTAGCGTACTCAAACTATGGGGAAAAAAAACAGGAAAAAAAACAGACCACCATGATTGAAATTTTGCGGCTCAACATTTTTTTTTAATGGACACTACAGTTGTACAACACTGCGGCCTGATTTTGTTATTGCGTTGGCCACAGAAAATATATGGAGCAAACAAAGCGTTCGAGTAGTTAATTGGCGCGTTTAAGAACTGTGAGCCATTTCAGTCTCTGAATGTGGATGACCAACGAAGATGTTTAGCACACAATACAGATGTGACAAAGAAATTCGAACCATAGTCCATCCCACACCCTGCAACTAAATCCGAAATGCCCGTTCAGAATGTCCTTTTTAAGTTTAACGTGCGCTCTTTTAAGGTTTTTCATTTGAGTAGCATGAGAGTTCCGTCTTTTTGCCGCACTCTCCGTTTTGCGACATGTGTCGTCTTGTCTGGCTGGCCATGTGCGCTCGGCGTTTCGTGATCTTGATTGGTGTTTTCTCACCGTGTCTCACCCTTTTTCGTTTTTAGTGGACCACTGGTTAGCAAGGACGTTTGAGCGATCAGTGTGGCACGCAAGTGTTTGTTAGACCCAACCTAATGAAACCAATGGGCCTCGTTCCGGCAGACATGTTGCCTTCAGGTATATGCGAGGGATTATTGGTCCGCTGCCAGCTCGTAAAATGATCACGTTCTACTTGATACCAGCTGGCAAGACAGAGTGGCCCGCACTCGCCACCATAGCTGCGAGCAGCACGGTCTAACACTCTCAGGTATACATACACAGAAATGCCGAATCGGTCGACTGCCACCGTAGCTCATTTGGTAGAGCATCGGACTGGTTATTAGAAGGTTGTAGGTTCGGACCGGCGACAACTTGTCCTTTTTTTTTCTCTTCACAGTCTTCAGACTAATACCGTAATTACTATGGTAAAAACGCCACAAATATTGTGCCCCTTACTTGGATTCATTTGTTTGCTGGTTTCATTCGGTTATGTCTTAGAAAGAAAACGAGCACTTGATCCATTCAACTCCTTTCGTTCATACATGGAAAACCAGCACAAATACGACGGAGACACAAGAAGAGATGAAAATCCTGCGCGCGCATGGTGTTGGTTTTTCGCGTGTTCTGTTTTGTTTCAGTAAGCTTCAGTTGTTAAACAGCGCTCGTCCTATGTCCTTCTCGTGTTGTGTTTCCGTCGTGTTCGCGCTGTTTCTCCAATTATCCATCGTTTCCAAGTTCCAGCTCACCCGCCTCGCTACCTTACTGCATTTTCTTTCGTTCATATGTGTTGTTTTTCCGAAACGCAGGTAAAATACATACCCTTAGATGGTCCCGTGTGTTTACCTCTACTCTAAGAACTCATACATGTGAGACATGTTTTATACATGTGAGAGTCACATCGACTCTATTTATGAGATTCGTGAGATGCACGACTTTCCAAAAGAGAGTCCATGTGACTCTCTAAAGAGATTAATGATAACTAACATACAATGATGCCAAGGAAAGTATAGGGGATGATCACGTGCCAGTTCACGTGATCATCCCCTTTTTGGGCTGGGCGGAGCCTACGCGCCGCGACGCCGCTAGAAGCGCCTCAGTATGTCGATGGTGCCTACCCCTGTTTACAAACATGGAATAGGTCTATAGGGATAGGCGAAACCGCAATTCGTCCGTCCTATGTTTGCAAGAACTCCTAGCGCGAACATGTAGGCAGAAATAGGGAAAATCCCACTATTTGCCACTGATCCGCTAAATATGAAGGAGGGAACACATGGGTAGTAAACACCAATAAGCTTTCTGGACAGACGTATAAGCAATTATTGAAGAAGACTTTAGTAAAACCGTCGGGATTAGCCCGGTGACGAACAATAGGGTCACAAGTTTTAACTTCGTTTGTTAACCATCTGCACGGAAGGCTTGGGCGGTGATTTTTAATTAAGGCCACCACGATGGCTGTGATTAGTTATGTGCGCAAGATTAGCCCTTAGCTATAGTGCCCGCCCTGGCGGCGCAGGTAGCGCGAGATCTATAAACAACACATTGAAGGAAGGAAGGAAGGAAGAGGAAATGGAAGAAAAGGCAGGAAGGTCAACCAGACGCGCGTCCGGAGTGCCTATTGAGCAATTTTATCTAAGCCTTCTGATCATCGCGGTGACGTACATTAAAGGGACCCTGAAACGGTTATTTGAAGCTTTGTCAGCGTTTAGGCTAGATCATCATCCAACCATTGGCACCACAAATTTAGCGAAACGCCGTGTACCAAGGCGGCTACGGACAATTATATAATACCCTCTTTCTCACCCCTGCCTTGCCGCCTTAACTCATGAGGCACGCTGGCATCGCTGGCGATCGCAGAGCTCTCGTGAGCACACTCGACGATTTGAGCTTCGCCCAGTCATGACTTCCGAGATTGCACGCCGACAGGTTGCGCCCAATCTCGGAGACCATAGCCCAGTGCGCCCGGCAGCACGCACGCCGTCTGGCAACAGAGACATCGCGGAGTGGTTGATATCTGCTCCGACAGGTGCCGCCACCCTACCAGCCGATCTGTTCCTCCGCGCACACCGTAGCCAATCAGATCCAGCAGCCCCCGTGACGTCGTGCGCACACTGCATGTCGTACTCGGAATGGGTAGTTGAAAACGCGTTGGGCTGAGCCGCAGTGATCTGCAACGATTCGCAGCTTTATAGCATCGTAATAAACTACACAGTGTACGCAGAGAGCTTAAATTAGTCTGTAAATGAGCCTCAGGACTTGATCTACTGGCCCAATGTGTTTGTACAAAATCGTAAAAACCGTTTCAGGGTCCCTTTAAAGAAATCGTCACAGTTTGGCAAAAATAACGCACTCGTAAGGCGGAATGCGCGGGTTCGGCTCCTGCTCTTTCTTGCGCTTTCATTTAATGGATATTCACAGCATCATTTTAAAATCAGAATCAACTGCGACGATCATTTTAACATTGTTTTTCTCATGGTTCCAACAGCAACAACAACAAGAACCCACGTGATGCTTCATGAATTCTCCTAAGACGACTCAAAGACGACTCTACAGCCGCCATCTTCTTTTTTCTCAGTTCGACTGTATTGATCTTTCACCCTCTCCCTGAAGCTTTCTGTACCTCGCGTGGTGTTGCATTGCCTCATAAATCAAATAAACTTAAACCAAGTGACTACGTCATGTGATTGACGTCGTCACGTCATCCTGACGTCATAGCGATAACGTGACTTTTTGGACCATTCGTGATGACGCCGACACCGCCGCCTCTTACGGTCGCTATCCGCGATTCATGAAACACCCGTGACTATTGCCTTAACAAGAGGAATAATGGACCTCTAAAAAATAAAAGCTTCTCTCATGTCTCTGCATGAAGTCCTGAAATGATTTGATGTGCTGCAGTTGTGTTTGGCCGTTTTTATGTCCAGAAAAGCATTGATATTGGCATGCGAACCGAGTCAAAAGCCGCGTGGGTTCTCGCCATGTTCCACGTCTAATGTTGCAAAACTTGCCTGTACAATGTCCCACATGGTTTGTTTTCCGTAGCCGAGCTCGACGAACGCCTGCGTCACAATTCGTCTGTTCTCCCTCCAATCCTTGCCGCCAAGTACAGCGAGGCCTGCGGAGGCAGGAAAGGTCATATTCAGTAATAACGAAAGCTAAACAAATGAACAAACGGGGTGAACACACTCCTACTTATTCTCAGTATACCTCACTACAAGAACTCGTGTAGCGATTGGTGTAGTTCTAAATCCTGCTCTAAATGCAGCTCCATCACAGTGAAACTTGAGGAAGTGCGTAGCACGGGCACCCAGCGATTCCCGTTCGTAGAGTTCCCACGCCTCCGTTTACTGAGCCGTCGATGACGTCACTGTTTAAAGTAAGCATGTAGGGTTTCCCCGGCTCGAGTAGAACCTTGTTAGGGAGATTCGCAAACTCAGTATACGACATGTGCGCCACTTTTTGCTGCGCTTTATCGAGTTCCTGCTTGCTACGGCACTTGAGACATATCGTTTGCAGATAGTTCCGTCACGTTCTTTCTCTCTTCAAATGTAGCGATGAAGCGCCGGTGGGAGGAACGATTGCTCGCTCGGCGAGGCGGTGGGGCCCTCTCTTGCGCGGCTCGGGTGTCCTACCCCAACCCATACATATTGTCCAAGATAGATCCCGGCACATACGCATCACAGTGCAGGTTCTGCGCCAATAAAACAGCCACCCTGTACCACATGGTATGGGAATGCCCACACAACCCACCTATGCAACCCAGGACACAACACAGCATTATAGGGTGGGAGGCAGCTCTGTCCAGCTCGGATCCGAAGACCCAAGAGGCCCTCGTGAAACGGGCGAGGACAGCGGCCCGCGCCAATGGGATCCCGGACTAAGGATCCCACTCACCGAAATTCTTGCGAAGAACACCAAATAAATGTTTTATTCTCTCTCTCGGGTGTCATCCGCATGTTTCCGAAGAGCATTTTAGCAAATTTTAATTAATTATTTCAATTATTTCTAGATAATTTCTGTTAACTATATTACTTTAAACCTTGTTCGTTTATTCTATCTCGGTTTTGATCATTGCTAGCCCTGTTCGAGGCCTGTAATGAGCACTTGACTGTTAGGGTGATCACGCCACATGAGATCTGTGGAGGACAAACCGTGGCCCTAAAATGCTCCGCACTGCAAAAAGTATAGAAGCCTTTATCGCATGCTAAGACGACTTCACGGCGAAAATATGCGAGAGATTATTAGTCGGCTGCCAGCTCGTGATGAGATCACGTGCTACGTGACGCCAACGGGCAGAAAGACTGTTCCACACTCGCCGTAATGGCAACAGGCGGCGCTGACTGACGCTCCCACGTTTAAATGCACATACATACCCTATAAAGTGAACGGAGGGATGACCGCCACTGTAGCTCAGCGGTAGAGCATCGGACGCGTTATTCGAAGGTCGCAGGTTCGGTCCCTGTCGGTGGCAAGTTATCTTTTCGTCCACTTTTCTTTCTTCACATTTACAACACAATTACTTCTAGTAAAATCCCCTATACTTTCCTTCGCATCATTGTCTGGTAGTTGTCATTAATATTGTGTTTAACAAAGCAAACGAGCCCTTAAATTTACAGTGCTTTCCTATATATATATATGGGCATTTATTGGACTTCATCTTCCTCATCTGTAAATAACCATCATCAGTCATTCGCTCGGGCGTCTTCTTCGTCGGCGCCATCTTGCCTTTCGGAGAATAAAGCGTCGGCTGAACCGTATTATTTCAATATATATATATATATATATATATATATATATATATATATATATATATATATATCGTAGCTTTTTCTCAGAAGCACCTGTTCATATTTTGACGTTTCCGTCGCAGCTCGGTCCTGACAGAGGCGAAGCTCCAGCCCCAATAAAAGTTGTTTTTAAAACACGTGTACCAACGTTTGAACTGTGTAACTGTTCGCGTTTGATAAGGCATCTGATTCTTTCGCCTAAGCAACTGGAGGTTACTGAGCGCCAGTTGTGCGCACCGTCCGTGCGCCCGTGGAGCAGCTGCGGCTCATCTGCGGTAGAGTCATTCGTTGCTACACCACGGACCGGCGACTGGTTAGTCACAAAGTTCTCGTTGCTTTGCAAGCAATAATTACGTAATTAAAATAAGAAGTATAAACAACGATGACGAAATTAGAAAAAGAAGTATGGCGGATCAGTTGTGCGGAGTTCCACAAGGCAGAGAAAGTGAAAATTGCCACCCAGTCGTTTTGTTTTAAAAAAAAAAGTACAATTACATCCGTACTTATTTCTTAGAAAGTAAAGCTTTCGAAAGTTGAAAGTTGGGTGAGTTGGTGATAGTTCATGTTTACGTGTGAAGCAGCGCACGGAGACAAGGCACAAAAGGGACGAAAAACGTCGTTGTCCTGTCGTTTTTCGTTCCTTTTGTGCCTTGTCTCCGTGCTCTGCTTCAGACATAAACATAAAGCTTTCTAGATTGTCGAAAATTGCTCCTGTCGCCCTGAGCGGCAAATTGCTAGCATACTGGCTTGCTCAATCCGTATAGAGGGACCACCTTAAGAAGGCGTGTCTCTCGGGTTCGATTCCCTGACCAGAACAAATTTTCTAAAGCCGTAATCGCACGCGCGCAGTGCATGCCGTTGCGCATGGTCACTAGTTCAAAATTATTGAACCTAATGTGAAGTGCCCGTACCTTCTGTGGTTTCCTTCAGTAGCCAAGCTGCCGGTCGGTGGAGTATCTCTGGCCTCGAAAAAGTGTCTCTTATGAGATCGTAGTCGTTGATAACGACTATGTTCACCGATAGCATCTTCAACCTGAAAAGTACTTTGACGGAGAAAGAATCAGTTGCAATTACGAAAACTCTGTGAACAATCTTAATATAATAGGGTGTTCAAATGAAAAGGCACGGAACGTCGTAACAACGTAACGGTTAACATAGATGCTTACGCCGCTATGGGAGAACGGATTGAGACATCTGGGGAGTCGATTTGAGTCTCTGTCGTGGATCGGAGCATGTGTGAGCACCCGCATGCGCAGGAGAGTATCAGAGGCTCTTAAAAAGAGCCCCGTCCAAGTGACACGGCAGTGCGTGTGAGGACAGGATGGCGTTCTCACTGCAAAATTCGACGATTGACCACAATTCATCGCCGAATGGTGACCGTATACGAGCAAGACTGTGTGTCCGACAAGTCCCTGAGAAAATTTCGTGCAGTCCGTGAGAGTTTGGTTGATTACCCGAGACCAAGCCAGGCAAACAGTCATCACGACCGATCTAATCGACAAGGTGGATGACCTAGCGAGAAGTGATCGGCGTGTCACATGGCGAATTCTGGCGGTGAAAAACAAACCTGAAAAGGAAAAAGACCTAAAAAAAAAACACATCTGAAAGGGAAGCGCTTCAACCTGGTCGACGAACTCAATGACGATGTGAAGGACTGCGTCTCGTCACGGCCACAAGAATTCAGGGACCAAACATTATTCAGCTCGCTTATCAATGGGATCGCTTTGCTCAGGCATAAGGTGTATACTTCGAATACATTTGTATTTGATACCCACAGTGTCGTTCGTACCTTTTCATTTGCGCACCCCTTGTAATATCATGGGTTTCACGTGCCAAAACCACGATATGATTACCAGGCACGCTGTAGTGGAGAGCTCCGGAAATTTCTGCGAACTGGTGTTCTTTAACGTGCTGTGTGAACAATCTTGTAAGAAATCGATCAACGTACACCATCCCCGCTCTGCCATCCCCGCCATACTATAGCCAACATGACAACGTGAAAGCGAGCATTTCCCTTACGCCCTAATTTCATTTTCAAATTTAACCTGTTTATTTGGACGCATGTCGGGGAGCCTGTCCCCGACGCGCTGTGATCGGAGGCAGCTTTGCAGCTGCTGTGCCAGTTGTCACGTGATCATAGAGTGGCGAGCTATGGGCTGGGCGGAGCCTCGCGCCGCGACGTCTCTACAAGCGCCTCAGTATGTCGACGGCGCCTACCGCTCTTTACAAACATGGAATAGGTCTATACGTCTAAAGTCGGTGATCTCCTTCTTCGTCACGTTGTGCATGAGCGAGAGTGAGAGGTACGTGATAGAGTAAGATGTGACGCTCCTGCTGTAGTTCTTAGCTGACAAACTGCTGTTTGCAACATAGAAGAAAAAATGTCTGTTTTGGTGATAACTGGTATTAGAGGATAACACATCTTTGGACAAGTTACAATGGCTTATGTGGCACTGCGGCCGATGAAGTGGAACAAATGTGCACGTGCAGTAAATGCTAATTGGTGGTCGTATACAAAAGAATACTATATAAAATTACATTTTCTGTTCTTTGTCTGCACGCCTTCCAAAATATCTACGCTGGTGTTAGAAAAGGGTTTCGTGATATATTGTTAAACGTCTGAGAAAGGGATTGCAAGTTCATCCCCGATTTCTACGATATTTTTTGCACAAAGCCTTTCTAAGCATGTTACGAATGTCCTCCAATACCCCCCCCCCCCCCCGGCCCCCTTTTTTTTCTTCGTATCGACTAAAGCGCAACTTTTCTTTTATCAATCTTAAGCCTCTCTCATTAATCGAAAGCGAGAAACCCTAACGAATTGGACTAGAAATATGTAAATTGAACGAAAAATTAACCGGCTATATCTTGAGACCAGACCGTGTTCTGGGAGGGCGATGCTTAGCAAGTAATAGCTTCGTGGGGCCTCAAATGACATATGATATATATATCATATGTCATTTGAGTGCGTAACTATAGCAAACCACTATAAATAAATGATCAGCAAATTGCAATAAGTGAGGAAGCTAAATGCCTAGTAATTATAATTTCACCGAACATAACTTGGAACAGCCGTATAACTTACATAACCATAAAAGCTAGCCGCGCGTACCTAACTTTCAGAGAACAAACTTTGTAAAAGCATTGAGTGAAGTCAAAGAGGCTTTATACTTTTCTAACGTTCATCCCATCTTGGAATATGCATCTGCAGTATGGGACTCTGAGTCTGTAACTCTAGCAAATAAGCTGTAAGCTATCCAAAATAAGGCATAATGGCTCATGACTAACTACACAGCAAGAAATAAAAAGAAAAGTTCTTTCCTACTTGCCTGTATATGGGTCCGTATCGTCTCACCCAATCCATTCCCTTAGTGTGATAGAATCTTGGTTCGTTGAACTCCAAGTTTCCCAGAAAGGGGATTCCCCTCGGTCCAGGTGGATGCTGTTTACCGCTTTGCCCGCCATTCTTCCTTCGTGTGTACCAGATGAGAGCCAAGCCAAGCACGGAGGCCACTATGGCGCTGACGTAGACGGACAGGCAACACAAGTTGCCAATGGCCCCATTTTGAAGAGCGCTATAGATGCTTATGACGGCAGCCTATTGAAAGCGAGAACAGTAATGACGCCGTGAAATGACTCAAATTTCACTGCTAATTTAAAATTTCTACGCTTTCTGGGAAAGAACCCCCCCCCCCCCCCCCTTTACTCCTGCACCCCTATTGTGCACTGCGTTCATGCAACACTGGCCCGCTTGAATCCAATCCATTCGCGCTTAGCTCCCCGACCCCTGAGAACCTGCACCTGAAATTTGTCGTCATATGATCGCACCCTGAACTTAGCGCAAGAAACCCATGACGATTTTCAAGGTCCCGTCAGCAAAAGCATGGCCTTAGAGAT